>JAQMWT010000237.1:0-100723 GCA_029834535.1 Chrysophaeum taylorii
GTCTGAGTTAGTAGTTAGTTAGTTAGTTAGAAAACGACTCCGGACATGAAATACACACTGGATCAGTCGATACTGGATCAGTCGATTGTTACAGTTCAGGATTACTTTATCGAACAGAACACAAAAGATGCGACTTTGACCATACCTTCGAAGTCAACTCTCCCCCTGGCACGGACACTATCTTCAAGCAGTCCATCGCCTTCAGGCATTTTCTTCTGTTGCCCGACTCTTCTGCATTTTCTGCACAGGGCACCGACTCGTCAGCACAGGACACACGCCTGTATCCACCATCATACGCGATACACTCGCAAACCTCAGTCTCCGCCCAATCATCTCTCGACGATAGCCACTGGCGACTTACACGAGACTACGAACCCCAAGCTACCGCAAATTTAGAGTTCATATTTATGGCCACCTCCAGACAACTTTATCCCGATATCCTCATCGCGCTACGATTATCCGCATATTATTTTAGACGCTCATAGCCTAGCTTCAACTGTCCCACGCTACACTCAGGACGCGAGCTTTGACACGTATGTGACAGGCAACTCTGGTTCCCTCATCTTCCAGAAACAGCTCCGCCTTACTCGCTCTCATTACGACGATTACCTTACAATGTCGAAACCGATTTGGTTAAATGGTCATATCTCTTCATGGGATCACGCTGGCGCTCCGTCGCATCGTCCAATCTTTACTAGCCCAACATTACCCGCAATAGAATCTCATCCCTACGGCCACTCTCATTATTCGCTTTTCGATCAACTATTGGTCTGCTGCACAATTCACGACTGCCTGACCCATGATCCCTCCTGTTATTATTCGTTAGACCCCCCCCTCTACTCAGATGCTCCCCCAGCCGCTCATTAGGATTTATCCACCGGCACACACCGTCCCCTATATCATTAGCCACCGAGCAAGATGACGATCTGATCTCTCGCACAACATTCGCCATACTTCATCGTTAGCCTACTTAGCATCTTCCTCCACTTTTCTTCTTACTCACGATCGATGCTTTTTCCTTTCTTTGATCACCCGCTCTTTCTCCTTTCTCACTTCACACACTACCTGCGTTTCATTTTCCTCTATCTCTTTCGTGAACTTCGCACACTTTCTATCTCTTTCATGCACTTCGCACACTTTCCTTTAACGGCTCCTCCTGACTCGACATCCATTTGTCCTTGGCCAGACATTTGTTTTGTTTGTCCCAGATTTCGCTCATCACCGAGTTCAATCTGCGAGGGCGTAGAGATAGAAAATTCCATTTAGGATTAGGAAACCCCCCCCCCCCCTTAACCACATCATTCGCACTTACAACCACTGAATCGTTGTGACGCACGCCGCACTGCTCTTTGCGTCGTTAGAGGACAGGACGAAAGGCAGCACTACCACTGCCACCATTCTCTACCAGAGGCACACTGATTTTTACTGTTCTCTAATACCTCCCCTCTTCCTTACCCTCCCGCGATTATTTATTTAAAGACTATGAAGATCTCAGTCTGAAGCTCTCTTCCAACAAGGAGAAGTCCTCCAGGTGCGTACCGTTAGGTACGGGGTTTTCTGCTTAATTAGCAGAAGCTTCGTTCCTCGTTGTCAGTGTAAAAGCTTCTATGGGACCTAATGTCCCTAAGGAGTTAGGGCCTAAATCCCTACCTTGTGTAGTAGCATGTGACAAGCGGAATGGTCTGTACACGCCTAAGACCGCACGCGGTCTCTACCATGTACCCGGAGAGGGTCAAATCTCTCCAGGTTATGGGCCCAGATGCGTAGGTGTGTCAGCCCAACTGTGTTGTGCGTATAATGGAGTGATCAGTTTACGCCTGATTACGAGTACAATGCGATAATGTGTTTGGCGGTGGTCTACTGTACATATTTGTTATGCGACGGTGCGTACCCACCAGTTAAGTTGGTTCGTGGCCGAGTTGGGTCGGCCATTGGTCACGTACACTCGCACAACTAATAAAACTAAAATGTTCCTACACATGCCGCGGAAACTTGTGTGGGTTTTTTCCCTTCATTCCCCAACAAAAGACTGACTGCTCGAGGATTAGTCCGTTCTTCAGTCTCAAGTCACCATGTTTAAATAGCAAATAAATAGTTAATCCGTTCTTCAGTCTCAAGTCACCATGTTTAAATAGCATGTTGATTTGTTTTGGTATAGTAAATAAACCCACGTTTAAATATATCGTACTGTATATATGCATCCGCACATGAGAAACCCCTCATTCTTATGTGTCGAGCCTGTATGTCAATCCTCTAACGAACACCTGCTACCATAGGTCACAACACTTCTCCTAAGAACAATGTCAAGACCTAGAGAACAGCAATTTCAACTTGCAGAGAAATCTGCTGCCTCTTACCCTTATCCGTCCGTTGAGAACGTGATCTCTTCCTTACCCTTCTTCTTCCTTTCTACACAATCAAATAGTCCTCTGATTTGTGCCTACGCTCATCATCATGGTCTAGCGCGTCCCGAGGTATGTAGCACTATACACTTTACCTTTCTCGTGTAGTTCTAGATGCCGCCTGTCGTGTTCTGAGGATATAGGGAACATACCTTTTCATTCCCCGAATTAAATACTTCCAGACGTTCATGATGAGACGGGATGGTTTCCCAGGTGACTTACCACTGCTTGCTAATGCTCTGCAGGTTATGGGCCCAGGCGGGTCCCTGAGAAACCATGTGTTAAAACGTGCACGTAACCTATGGGTTTTGAACAGTTACCGCGCCTGTTCAGCCTCGCCACGTAAACACACTTGTAAATACAACGCCATTACCATTGGGCTGTATATAATACTTTTTGCACACGTGATCGTGTAACCTTGTGTGCACCTGTTCATAGCATCGTATTGTCATGTCAATGTTGATGTGTGTGTAATTGGCTAACCTGTACTCTTGCACACATGTTATGGAATATTTTGGGTACGTCCACTCGTACATTCCATGGCAATGCACTTAACAAGCTCCTTGAGAGCACCAAAACTAACCAGCTGCCTGAGTGACTACGCTTAGCGACACTACTCTGGACTCACAGCTTGCACAGTCGTCAAATAGACATCTTTCCATCGAAAACGATGAGTGTACATAGACACCGATAGACAGACCCCCTTAGAATGTCTAGACAGTGTCAACTGCGTGACTGAACCCACAGGTTCCCCGTCAACTGCTATGGCAGAACACGCAGCACGAGCCGCACCCAAGGCGATCACAGGTGCGGATATATTGAAGCTCGAAGCTCCTGTAGTTGAGTTTCTTAACGATGGAAATCGATTTCAGCTTCAGACTCGCAAGGTATCCTTGCAAATCAAGCACATTAAGCAATTGTTACGGTCCAGTCATGCCGATGCTTTCCTCGAGTACGACTCGTACGAAGCATATACTCGGTCATGCAAGGACTACGAGATCCTCCGGAATCAAATTCTCGATCGCGTTTTCCTGGAATGGAAGACCGATAGGGCTGCTGATCTCCGTTTAGCTGTTGATGAATTGCCCCCTGAGTATCAGGAATGGCATTTCACCAACGAAGCTTTCCCCCACTTACCTGATGCAGAAGTAGCTCAGCTAGCTACTGTCTGTTACGACTATGAAGTCAAGGCATTACGTCCTGAAATCAATGCCCGTTTCTTAGAAGAGGAACGAATCTTAAATCGCGCGCACCCGAAGGCACTAGCTTTCGACACCCGTGTTCGTGCCCCTGTTACCATGTTTTCGTTAACTGCTGCTGACTGGCACACTTATCAGAACACGTATGCTACATTCTTGCATACTTACTTCAATCTTGAAAGTGTTGGAAAACCGGCACTTGCGGCCTGGCCCGCCATCAATGAGGTATACAACAAAAGTTATTTACCCAACAAGGCTCGAGCTATTATGCTCATCGCCTTTAGTCACTACGAGTCTGTTACGACTACTGATGTGTCCTATTTGAAACAGCAATTTAACTCTGCTGTTTATAATCCTAACTGGTATGTCCATGTATTTATCGAAGCTGTCCTAGCATTTAGGCAAATCTCTTACCAACTTAACCAGGAAGAGACTGACCTTCAATTCGACTTTGGCACTCTAAATAGAAAGATATATGAAGAGATACATCGGCATTATGCCGATAATACCAGCAACAGCCGTTACGATCGTGGTTGGGTAGATTGGTGTTATATGTACGAAACCCGATCTTCATCTCGGCCTGTGCCAGAAGCTGAACGATTGTGTCACCCTACCAACCCTAGTTACATCTTAGAATACTCATTAGACCCTTACGATGTAGTATCAAATGGGTCGAACAAAAGACGCTTAGAACGCCCTGTTTCCTGGCAACCCTATGTCGAAGGTTTATCATCTCAACCAAAGCCAAAGTTACTACTTACAAACACTTTGGACTCATCAGACAAAAGTCTGACTCAAACTGCTAACACACTCGCCTTCATCACTTCGTCTCAACCTGGTACATCTTCCACGTTCAATGCTAGACGCTTGCGTAACTCTAATGATACTCGCCAGCCTTTCTCTCGCAGCAATTTATCGTATTATCGTCCTGGTGATTCTTACGTCACCAAGAAAACTGCCGGACAGTCCCATGACCGTCCAATTTACCCCCGCAGTTTTGACAGGTCCTCTCGGTCTAACATGAAATTATTATATCGAACAAACCTAACCCTGCGATCGCTAACCGTTGGTTGCGATGGAGGACGGCGCCTAACACGCTTGCTCCCTGCGGCGGCCCCGGCCGTCCCGGAGTGAGACGGTGCCTGCTCGCCTCCCGGGCTGGTCGGTTAGCACCCGGAAAGTCCGCGCTGGGATGGGGTTTGCTCGGTTGGGCAGAACGCGACGGACAGGTCGATTGTTCGTGGACCAACACGTCCGCGGCCTGCGACGCTTTTGCACGACTTCGCACAAGACCGCGCGCAGTGGCGGTCCGTCATCAACGAGTCCTCGTCCCTCGCCTCAGCCCGTGATTCCGGATCGGCTCCTGCCTGTCCGGCCTGGCTCCCATGCTCGGGAGAGGTCTGAAGTTAGTTAGTTAGTTAGAACAAACCACACCTTAAACACCCTGCGAGAACAGTGTAGTGAACTTACAAAGCATGTGACAGATAATGATACCACGGCTCAGCTACAACAGAATATCAACAAGTTATTTGAGACTCTATTACAATCAGCTGACATTCTGTCAACGACATCTACTGAGGACAACAGTAGTTTACTTCGTCTAAACGAACAGCTCATGTTTGCAGAAGACATCACTTATGATGTAGATGTTCATCTATCCTCGACCGAAAAGTCGTTAAACTACGTGGAGCCACAACACCATACTGTTGTTACTGCTCCCACCCCAAAGGCAACTCCTCCCACTACAAACACACAGGGTAATCCTTCCAATACTGTGCCTAACCTCTTTACCGCTTCCGCCATCTCGGCTTTACCACCAGCATTATTATCCTCGCTATCTTCACAGGTCCAATCTGCCCTCAACACACCATCACAAGCCGAAACCACAAGGGATGCCGATCATACTTCGCTATCGTCATTTGATAAAAAGCACGGCATGGCTGATGAGGCTGACGAACCATCACCACCTGTTCAACCGATTATTATTCCAGCGAATCTGTTATGGCTGAAGAACTTCTTCACAGCCAGCCTCTCCACTACTTGCCCACATTCGGAAAACGCCTTCCTCGCCAACTACATGAAGGTAAACAGTGTCTATCCACATTGCTCTTTTCTATATTTTGACTCTTGTGCTACCATCTCATTGATGTCCACTTACGATTTTGCAATACCCAATCATATAATTCCATTGGATTCCAAATACGCGCCGATTGTTATTCAGACGGCTACAGGACAACAACGGGCATCACACATGATGTTAACACGTAACATTGTTGTTCCCCTACCAGATCATCCACGAGTTGGCTATGTTAAGATCGACTTCGCTTTATGTCTTCGGCCAGTGCATGACCGACATCTCGCTATCCTGAGCACGCTCGAGTGGAACCGGACGAACCTGACCACTGTGTTCAATGATCGAGCTGAGCCGAAGCTCAGCGCTGTCACGAGCCGCATAGACAAAGATGTACGTATACCCATACACTATGTAGCAGCTAATTTACCTACTCTCCCTTGTCTCACTTACAACATCGCGCGCGACAAGCGGCTCGAACTTCGTTCTCTCGCATTTCCCCTCAAGCGATACCATGAAAACAGGGATCTACTGGCATACTACAACTACCTACTCCAAAGAGTTTTACCAGATCGCCCGTGGATTCGCCCTTTGGTTCTCAATCTTCGGAAACAGAACAATTTTGTTCAGCAAAATACGCAGCCATTAACTTGACTACTCTCACGCCCAGTGTATCTCTCACAAGAGTCCAATCTCCGCAAACCCTCTGTCATGTTACTTTGTTCTGGTTTGTCAACTCCGGCGTTCCTGTCTCAAGCCACTAATGACTTAGGCTTAAATATCAATGTAAAAGTTGTTGTTGAGTCTGATGATACGCTTGTTCGTATGTTACGCCACCGTTTTCCTACTGTATTATTATTTGAATCTCTCCCCGCCTTTATTAACCATCTTCACCTAATCTCACCAGAGGAAAGGCACACATTCTATTGCGATATAATTGAGATCACTCCTCCCTGCACAAACAGGATTTTACTAAAACAGCATAAGACAGAAGACTTACACAGCCTGCTGGACGATTCTCTTTCCGACAGCATGTTGTCTGTCATCAAGCTACTCCAGCCCTTGGTACTACTGGCTGAGATGACGCCTCCGCATAAGTACTGTCATCAAGACCACATCACAGTGGCCAATCTTATCCATACTACACTTGATTACTGTGTCGATGTTGTTGATAGGTTCCCGACCTACCTCTGTGGCGACTACCAATCTAGAGAAAGATGGATATGCATCGCACGCAGATATTCTACTGGACCAATTAAACTATTGTCGTGGCCCATCCTCCATCCACGCCCCTTCCTAAAGATCGTGGATGATCTACAAGCTATTCCCAAGCGCCTTTGGCTACCTAACCACGTATCCAAAGACTGGATCCGGGTGTTCCCCGATCCTCCATATATCCCCGTTCCTAAAACGTTTGCACCTTACTCTCGCACAGGTTCTGCTCAGCTTACTATGGCTGACCTTGAATCCCTCAATATGTTACTGCTTCGCCTTCACTCACAACAGGCTCACGAGCAACGTACTCACTCTGTTCAATCCGAGTGTACTTATCATCAGTTGTGCTTTCATCCTATACACGTCAAGGTTTTTACAATCCTCTATAACTTGTTTGCCAGCTTACACACTAACTCACCCACTCCTGTGTCCTATTACATAACCGTTTTCGAAACTAACCAACCGTCACACAGGTTACTACTTACAACCTCATCAACATCACACAACTCCTACTTCTTAACTGGTGGCCACCATTCCGACGGCAACCTCACCATAGAGAACGCCACCACCAAACATCAAGCTTCCGACATCCCCGCGACCGGGACAGGTCCATATATTTGGAGCCGTTTATGGGTTACTTGTGGATAGTCCAAGCCCTTCCCCAAGTTGGCTCCGCTGCCACCTATGGCACCGCCATACAAAAGCTCTTGTCCAGATGCTCTCTTGTGATGCCTGGCTGCCTTACCTACAAGGCCACCGACAACTCTTTCGACTACAAGGATTCTCATTTTGCTCTGGAAGATCACCACTTATCTCATAGTCGCTATATAGGGTACCTTCGTGGAAGTGACCGCAAACTCGGCTCTAAAATCCACTCCATGCTTGCTCCATTGCCAACCGTCCGAGGGTATGCCAATATTATTTTACTCGACCCTCGCAACGGGAAATTACGCTACCCCACTCGACCGGAGTTGATTCGTGCTAACAACCACACCAAACAACAGGAATCTTTCCTCTTGTCTCTACGCCATGACCTTTGCTGTGACATGCTCAGCAATGCTCTGCCTGCCGGTACGTACAGCACTCTGTACAAGCACCTTTCGCTCCTCGTTGCCGATATTAAATCCCTTATGTTGGACCCTACCTTCCAACATACTGCTGCCGTGACGAAGAAATCCTATGTATCCAATTTCATGACCGTTGATCAAGCTTCCACCACGTGCAGCACAGATACCTTGTCTTTGGCACAAGCTTTTATGATGTCTATTTCCAGCAACTGCTTGACCGAAATGTCGTTAAACTATATATCTTCGTCCTACGAAGATACTCTCGCTACTCGTGATGATGAGGATGCACCTCCAAGTGACCCTGCTGCGCACCAGGATGACGACGCACCGCCTTCCCCTGCCTTAGACACCGAACTCAAGTTCGATGTTCGGCGCAAACGGCACATTCCCGCTCATCCCATTCCTCGTAAGTCCTCGCACACGGATCCACCGAATATCTCAATGCCAAAGAACGTGCCAATCGCTTCCACCGGGTGCATCACTGCCCCGACAACGTCGCTGCCAAGGCCCCCAACGTACTTGCTCGCCCTGGATTCTCTGCTTCTGACATACCATATCGCGACTTATGCACCGACTGCATCGCACACAACAAGCGCCACCCGCACAAGCATTTCAATGCGACCAAGCCTTCTTTGAGCAAACTCACAAAGCCGGCGAAGTCTGGGCGTGCGACGGCGGCTATGTGACCATCCCATCCGAATGGGAGGCTTCACACATATCATCGTCTTCAAGGAACTCATTTCGAAATTTCTCTTGGTGTACTTTACACGCACCACCAACGCCACGGAGTTCACTCAAGCTCTGGATTTTGTGTATGACTTCTGTCGTACACAACTCAACGTGCACATGCGCACCCTCTACTCCGATGCCTTCAAGCCCTACTTTAGCCAGCACATTACCTCCCCGTACCGCGTCGATAAGGGCATTCAACTCATCGCCTTCCCGCCGTACATGCACCACTTTAACTTTGAAGTTGAGTCTGCCATCGGTTTCATCGCCTCCGCCTCCTCAACTCGCCTTCGTTCTCTCCTTAATGCTCACTATCGTGGCGCCAAGATCGTGGAACCAGCTATCATGTTCCCATGGGCGGTGATACACACCGTTCAAAGCTACAACCTTCTCCCGAACGCCACGCTCGAGCGCATTCATCATGCTATCATGAGTCCGCTACAGCTACCCTACAACCAACTCAACACTCCCCAACATGACATGCTCAAGATTTTCGGCGCTGAATGTTACCTTTTATTGGAGCCCCACGAACACCACAAGTGGGAACCGTGCCGCCGCAAATATATATATCTCTGTTGCGCCAACGCGCAAAACCCGCTCGTCTCCCCGCGCGTCGACCATCTCGCTGACGTCGTCCTCAACCCTGAAAACGAACAAATTCGTGTTTCGTCCAAGCTGCAATTCCTCTACATGTTGCAGCATCCTACTCCTGATCCTGAACTAGCTCCTCCGCCTCACGCTCCTCCCGCGCCTTTCTCGCTCACACCCCACACCGCTATCCAAGACCATGTCATTCAGAGGGGGACAAGGACTCCTCATCCTCAGAGGGGGCACTCCCCACCTCCTTCAGCTCCTTCTTCGTCCCCTACTCCTGCCTCTTCTCGCTCTTCTAACACTCTCGCCGACAATTCTGGCTCTATGTCACCGCCGCCCTTGCTTCCTTCTTACAAAGACCTTTTTGCACAAGATGACCTTATTCTTGTCCCAGGTTCCAAACAGCCTAACATCCGCAAGGCCACTTCTATGAAAACTATCCGAGCCCGGTTACAAGCGTCTACTATTGGTGCTTACAAAGCCGCTGGCGGCAAGCTCGCCGATTCCGCTGGGATCTTCGCCACCACTTTCTTACGTTCAAGTCTCCCGCCCTCTCCGCCCTTCATCTCCGTGGTGGTATCCTCTGGTCTGCTATCTGCTCAGAGGGGGAACATGCGTTGTTAGCTCGTCTTCTTCTCCCGTTGCGCACTGACTTACTTGCCCGCTACCCGCACGTCGATGGTTACTTCGCCCCACGCCAAGTGCGCATCCAGCATCCCAGCTGCAACCTTTTTAACTGCGGATGGTTCACCTGCGTGCCCTATTCCTCAGCCCCTTTTATCTGCGTTCACTGAACACGCTGCTGCCTTCGGCACTTCTTCCTTACAATATGCACTTACGTACCTGGCGCCGATCAGCTTTATTGATCACAACTCCTCCGAGTTTGGCGCTACTTCCGCATCTCTGGCTGACTTGGAGGAATACCTTCTGGTCTCTACAGAGTTTATCACCCAGGTCTTACGTACCGACCCTACTATCCATATCCAACTGGAATCTGCCCCTACTACTCCTACTGACGCTGTTTCCGCTTATCCCGAAGTTGCGCACACTGCCTCGACCGCAACGTCGCTAAACTATAATTCACCAGCCATTGTTGGTCCTGACGAATATAAGGTCCAAGAAGCGGACGTTTCCATTGACGAATATAAACTTAAGTGCCTCCACGGTTTGTCGCCTGAAAACAGGCACGCCTACCTCAAGGCCATCGCCAAGGAACTCCACGACATTATCCGCTTTGGCTGCTTCAAACTTTCCTTACCCGACGGTGTCTCTCGTCCTATTGACAGCAAGATGGTGCTGAAGATTAAAACAGACTCTGCAGGCAAATACGTTAAGCACAAGGCTCGCCTCGTACTACGTGGCTTCCTAGCATCTCTTGGCGCCGATTTCTTTGGTACCTTCAGCCCCATGGCCACCATGACCGCAATCCGGGTACTACTAGCTATTGCAGCATACAAGCAATTGCCTGTCTACCATGCAGACGTCCCGAACGCCTTCGTTCAGTCTGACATCGATGCCAACGTCTATGTTCAGTTACCAGACGGCATCAAGCTTATCGACCCCGATGACGCTAAGTACAAGGGCCGACGTCTACCGAAACTGCTGAAGTCACTTTATGGACTTCGGCAATCACCATCCCTTTGGAACAAAGAGATAGACGGCTTCTTCCGTAGCCTTGGCTACAAACGCCTGCATTCGGACTCTTGCCTATATGCTCGAGTATCCGCACATGCTAAGTTCGTCGTATGCAGTCTGTCTGTAGACGACATTGTTATTGTGTCCAATGACGACCCTCTTCGTACTGAATTACAGGATGCCCTCCACAAACGGTATGCTGTAGAGCAGTTTGAACCTGTCCATACCCTCCTAGGCATGCGTGTGTGTCGCACATCTGACGGTTCCATTTCTCTGGATGTGCAAGCCAAGCTGGATGAACTCTTCGCTGATCACCCAGTCTTGCAGCAACTGACCCCGCTTAAATATCCTATGTCATCGTCCTTCAAGTATAAAGATGGCACTCCCAGCTCTGAAACAGAGTTGTACATCAATTCGCACTTTGCCACCCTCCTTGGCAAGCTGGTGTTCATGCAAGTTGCCTGCAGACCTGACTTCTCGCAAGCCTTGGGCAGATGTTCGCGTGGTATGCATGCACCCACGTATGTTCACGTCCAAATGCTAGAGCATTTGCTTCGCTACCTCAAGAAGCCGGAAAACCGCTCACTTCGCCTCTGGTTCCATCCTAAAGGTAATGCCATTGAAGCTCACCTTCGCACTGTCTCCGCTAATCGAATTGATCTATCCACTGTGGTCGACTACCAACCGCAGGATGTATCTACTGGACAGTTTGACCCCTTAGTTGCCATGGTTGACGCTGACAATGCCCCTTCCTTAGCACAGGAAGATAGGAAATCTACCACCGGGTTTGTCTTCTATCTTTTCAACTGCCTTATTGGTTGGAAAAGCAAACTTCAACCGATTGTCTCCTGCTCAACTCACGAAGCTGAGTTGATTGCCCTCAGTATTTGTGCTGATGAAGCTGTTTGGCTACGCAAGCTGCTGTTGGAACTCTCCTTTGTCGTCAACCCCACCTTCTACGTCAACAATGCTAATGGTGAGAACACCGCTGACCCTGTTGACTTCGATGACAATGACAACCCAATTGCTGAAGATATGCGCTTCATCAGAAGCCTACCTCTCTTGTCTGACAATGCTGCCGCTGTTCACACCTCTAATAACCCAGATGGGTCCTCTCGATCCAAGGCACTGTCGACCAGATGGTTTAAAATCCGTGAGTACATCTCGCTACAGAAAATACGAGTCCATCATGTTCCCGGCAAGCTGAACGTGGCGGATGGTTTTACAAAGCCACTTGCTGCTGAGTTCTCCACTTTTCGTTCTCTACTCGGTATGCATCATGCCTCTGACGACAAGCCTTTACAGGATTGAAGATGCCTAACTCTAGTGACCGCAACGTCGTTAAACTAGCCCTGGCCTTACCTTCTTTTGCCACAATTTTTTGTACGCGTGTGAGTGTCGCTCATGTCTTTTTCTTGGCACTCCCGTGGCCGTGGCCGTGGCATCTCTCCAGTCGTTCGAAGGACAATTCCACGCTCGCTCTCCACGACCGAGCCTTCTCCCAAGTTGTCTCAAAAGCGACAACCCATAACCACTGTCACTCCTGCTACCTCCCAGGCTGCTACTGTCTCACCGACACCAGCTGAACATATTTTACTACAATCCCTAACACTCCAGGATGGCCTCAACATGGATTTTGCCCTGATTGAACGAGGATTCTCTCTCTCTGAGAGCTTCCGTACTCCTGCTACTCCCTTTCTCTCTTCTTTTATGCGAGCGGAAATCTCTACGGCACTCAACTCGATCTATGAATCTGCTGACTTTTCACTGTTTGTGGAACTAACAACATTCATATCCATGCGCCTACCCATTACTACATTTTGGGAAGCTGCTCCTGCTATTGCTTCTATTGGCTGCTACAGAGGCCCCAAACGTGAACGTTTCATTCTGTCATCCTACTGTACGCAATGCCTCAACGATTTGGGGCAACCTACATTTCTTGCCTCCACCACATATAATTCGAAGTCACAAGCACCTAGTGAACTCCCCACTGAAGTGCTGAGTCACCTCAACACAGATGACCACAAGAAGAATGGTCACATTCCCATCTCAACTATCACCATTAACATTTGTTGCGCTTGTCACAACACCGATCAGGTGCCCATACAACCTATCGTATGTGCACGTAATGCTACTTCCTTCCAACCCCCCTGTGATGGGTGCTCAGCTGGTCATATGCGCGCAACCATCATACGCACGTATCATTTGCCAAAGGAGCTACATACTCTCTTGACTAGCAGTCTAACGCAACATCCGTCACTTGCTCATTTAGTCTTATCAGTAACCGATGCAGCCACAGACTCCACCACTCAACTGCCATTCGCACTGGATCTTCGGCTTATTACTCAGATGCACCTGGAGCATCTTAACTTTCTTGTAACTCTCGTGCGAACACAGGCTCGTAAAACTCAGGCTATGTTCAAGCCCGCCAAATACCACCATGTGATTAATACTGCTGTCCAATCGTGGGCACAACATCTTGACGACTACGTATCATCCTCAGATGATACAAAGCCGCCATCACTCCTGGATGTAATGTTCGGCCCCACCTATACTCCGGCAGAACATCAAGACTTTCTGCACTTTCTAAACACGAAATACCCCCTACTTGCACAGCATGTGTTGACCGAAACGTCATTAAACTACTCACTTCCCACATCAGAATCTACTCTGGAAATGTCTTCGCCATCGACACACCCTGCCCCTTCTGCCTCGCCTGATGATGTCGATGCCTTGCGTCAACAAATCGAGCAACGCCAGGAAACTCTTCGCCTACATATGCGCAAGGTCAACACCCTCAGCGCTGAGAATCTATCTCTGCGCACAGATCTGCAGGCTGCCATTGCTTCAATTACCTCCCTGGAGAACCGGCTCTTTCCTCCTACAGCCAATGCACACGTGTTGCTCGTAACACTGCTCAAGATCACAGAGCTACTGTCTCGCTTAACTCTAACAGGTCATGACCAATATGCCGCCAACCATTCCTCCCCGGACGATCACCTCCATCGTCTGCGTGATAATTTGCTCTCGTGTATTCAAAGCACCCCCTTCGCATGTGAATCGGAAGACTCTTCTATCTTCTCGGATCCGTTCGCTGAGTCCAACTTCTTGGAAAACCAACTGGACACCCTAAAACTTGACTCACTAGTGCCATCCCTACTGAATGCTTTACTTGCACTCACGTTTCGTATGGTACCACACCATTCTGCTATTGGTGTTCACCACCTTACAGCAGAAGCTGACGAAGAAGATACTGATACCCTCGAACCAGTAACGATGCCCACCACCTCAGATAGCCGCAACACACTGTCTGTTATACCGGTGTTTCGTAGTGCTCTGTTTAAAAGCGTCAAGTCGACTCTCAACTCACCAAGTTCAAGTCCTAAGCCCTAGGACACCCTACTATGCTCTTGACGCTTCTTATGTGACCTCTGCGACCATCAAGACTGTATGCCCCTTCCCTTTTTTTTCCCCTTCTCCTGTTTTCATCATCATCTTTCTCAATATATACTCTTCAGTCGCACCTTGCGCTTAAGAGATCTCGAGGGGGTGCAGAGAAATCTGCTGCCTCTTACCCTTATCCGTCCGTTGAGAACGTGATCTCTTCCTTGCCCTTCTTCTTCCTTTATACACAATCAAATAGTCCTATGATCTGTGCCTACGCTCATCATCATGGTCTAGCGCGTCCCGAGGTATGTAGCACTATACACTTTACCTTTCTCGTGTAGTTCTAGATGCCGCCTGTCGTGTTCTGAGGATATAGGGAACATACCTTTTATTCCCCGAATTAAATACTTCCAGACGTTCATGATGAGACGGGATGGTTTCCCAGGTGACTTACCACAGCTTGCTAATGCTCTGCACAACTGTGTTACCCTTCAGCAGAGTGAGCGCAGTGGTAGTCTGCCCTCGTATCTGTCTCATATAACGAGGACAGCCGGTGTGAATAACACAGCGTTTTCTTGAATCAAAAGGTGCTAAAAAGTAAGAGAGCTAACCCTAGGATAGGGGGATACTAACCCTAATTCGAATTTCTATCTCTACGCCCTCACAGATTGAACTCGGTGAGCGAAATCTGGATCAAACTAAGCAGGAAGCGGCTTGCCATCGACGAGAACATAGAGAGTGCTCTGGACGGAGTCGTACGGTGGAACAGCAGTAGAAAGAGTAACTTGATGAGATGGTGGTGAAGAAGATGTAGAGTGAACACCGTAGGCGTTTTTGAACTTGTGGAATAAATTGCGTGGAAGAAGCTTTGAAAAGTGATCGGCTACCTGGTAGTGAGTAGGACACCAGAGAGGACGAATGACAGAGTTGGCCTGGTAGTCACGAATGTGAAATTCTCGTAAATTGACACGACGAGAAGGAGCATTGACTATAGGGTGATTAGCGACATGCAATGCGCTAGCGTTATCAATAAGCAGGGGAATAGCGTGAGCTTGCTCACGTGAAAACAGATCAGGGTGAGAGGAGAAGATCTTTTGGAACCATTGACATTCATCAGCGGCTGTGCTAGCGGCGATGAGTTCGGCTTCCATGGTGCTTTTGGCAGTAAGAGTTTGGCGTTTGCTAGACTAGAATACGAGATTGCCAAAGACGAAAATACATGCACCAGAATGAGATCTTAAGCGAGGGTCATAACGGTCAGCGAAACTGGCATCAGTAAAACAAATTATGGGCGAACGAGGATGATGCAATTCTGGGTAGTTTCCGATCAGATGCTGAATAAAGGGCGTAATAGAGGGGCTGCCGGATGAACTGAATAGTCGAGAGAATCATTCGGAGTACCCTTCAAATAGCGAAGTAAAACTTACAAGTGGAGAAGATGGGTCTGCTCAGGGTTGTGCATACCCTTACAGCATTTGTTGCACAGAGTGGTGATATCTGGGCGACATGTGACAGACAAGTAAATACTAGTGCCACAGTAGTGAGGAAAATGCTTGCGTAATATTTCTAAAGTGGGAGCCAAGTCGGAGAGAAGTTTAACAGAAGGTTTTTGAGTGTGAATGTCCGAGTAGGGGACGTCAGTAGTATGGAGGTTGAGTTTATGCTCGGCGAGCATCTTGTTTATCTTCGCGGCTACATTCATAGTAAGGTGACCAGCGGAGACGTTGTAGTGTACATCGATACCAAGGAAGGATCGGATGTTATCATGCCATGTACCTTTGCCATATTCCTTCTCCAGAGCGGTTCGAAGAGATGTGATTTTGGCAGTGTTGGTACCAGTGATCAATAAGTCATCGACAGTGATCAATAAGTCATCGACAGAGACGGATAGAAGAGCCCATCTGTTGATAGATCGATCCCAGCTGATATAGAGGCAAGTGTCGACTTGTGAGCGTTCGAACTCATGTTGAAGAAGAAACGAGTCGAGCTCAATGTTCCACAACAAAGCTGACTGTTTGAGACCATAGAGAGCCTTGACGAGTCGGGGAGCTAACTTGGACTCTGGGTGGTTTTTCTGTATCTGCTGGATAAGGTTGTGCGAGACACGTATGCCTCGAGGTAAGTCTATCCATACCGGGCGATCGAGTGCCGATTGGATGAATGCCTTGGGAATGTCTGCGTGCGCGACCGGGAGCCTGTGCTTCACAGCGATGGCGAGCAATAACCGGTTGGTGGCGAGCATCGCGGTCGGTGAAGATGTGGCATAAAAGTCACTGCCGACACGTGCCAATAAACCTCGGGCAACTAGACGAGCTTTATAGCGGTCTGGGGTGCCGTCAGCAAAATACTTGATCTTCAGCACGACTTTCGTCGAGATAGACGAACGGTCTGGCGGTAAAGGTTCAAGCTTAAAGACGAGGTTGCAGCACAAGCCCTCAGTTTCCTTGCGAATCGAAGCAATGTGCCTGAGCTTGTCTTCTTCGCTGAGTCCTTTGAGTTCGACAATTTTCTCAGGTTCATAGACAATATCTTCAGCAGTCACGAGTTGTAACACGACATGGTCGATGTGCTGCAAGTCCTAGTCCATGACTTCTTGGAGAATGTCTTGGTTCGGATCACTTTGACTTAGAAAGAGGTGTCCGAGTTCGCCAGGATCATGCATGAAGGCATGTCTGTGACGAGAAGCTAGTGGTAGTGCTGATGCGCTGAGACGTCCCATAAGAGAGAGGAACTCACACAACAGAATTCTTGGTTCCATTGACGCGCATAGTACTCTGCCGGTGACAGTTTGTCGTGGCACACATAGTTCTCGAGAACAGAATTGTCGTTGTCCAGGTGGTCGACCAATACAGATGAGTGGTACGGCTTCCTTGGGAAGTCAACGTACAAGAGTTCTGCGTCGGTTTCTCTCTACGGATCCAGTGGAGTGCCGCCCATGATACCATAGTCTTGGGTGGTATTTGCTAGGAGACATCCTTTCGGGACATCATCTGGCGGCTAAGTATCCCTTCTAATGTTGAGATCAGATGCGATGCTGACGGCATGGCCCTGGTGCAGAGCGCTGACACTGATGAGGAACATCAATGTGCTGGACATGTTGGCTGTGGCGCGAGCCGTGGATTGCTCCTGCTGGTATTTCCAGTTGCGACCATACTCCGAAGCGATAATGCGTCTGGTGAAAAGTTTTCCATCGTCGACACGTTTCGCTATATATAGTTGATCCTTGGGAGTGCGGAATCCGCGCTCGTCATTGAGATCTGCTTTGAGTTCGTCACTCTGGTTGCGATGTACGACAACTGGAGTAAAACCTGAATCATCGAGAACAACCTCTAGGCGATCCTTTCGTTTGGGCATCGGAATGCTACCGTCCGGCGGAGGTGGCCGGTTGAGGAACGAAAAATCCTGTTCAGGTGTCTCGTCGCTGACGGGACTTGGATCAGTAGCGGAGGTTGGATCCGGTTCTTTGTGCTCGTCGTCATCGTCGGGTTTATCATCCTGGTCGTCATCATGAGTCTCGCCCTCATTTTCCGATTCCTGTCTGATTTCCGGCATTTGCGGTTCACTTATAGCTGGAAGCGGGTCCTCTTGCCGTGCCTCTGTTGGGATCTGCGTGAGTGCTTTGATCCGTTCGATCTCCTTGTTGCGGTTGACTGGCATGTCTGCATCAATGTGGAAGTCGTTAGAGGTGACGATTTTTCCATATTGCCCCTGATGTACAAGCAGGATAGAGCCATGAACATCACGGATAAATCGGTCTGTGCCGGGGAGGTTCGGGAGGTTATTGTTGCTATGAAGATAAGAGGCGGAGACGCTGGAGGGTTCCAATTTGTGACTGTGAGGATAGACGAAGGTGACAGGTTCACCAAAAGGAAGGAGCTTCAGGGGCGGTGCCATGGGTGACATGATGCGCCGGGGGACGGTGCAGGTCATGTTAGTGCGCGAGGGCAGTCCATGAGAGCGCGGATTGTCGGCTTGGATCTTATGCAGCAGAGCAAACGGGTGATAATACTCGGCGGCAATCGGCTTTCCTTCGATGCGGACACTGCGAAGGTTAAGGAGGCGGACTACAGTGCCTCGTGTGTTTTCCTAACTAACTAACTTACTAACTTCAGACCTCTCCCGAGCAGGGGAGCCAGGCCGGACCGACAGGAGCCAGTCCGGAATCACGGGCCTGTAGACGAGGAGTGCCGAAAGGTCGGTCGGCGGAGAGTGACCATCAAGCTTGTCGCCATGCGACGAGGAGACCGCGATGTGACTGACAACCAACTCGTCGATAACCTTCCGTCTTCGCCCCCCGGCCATACCCTGGATACCGAGTTGCACCTTGAGCGGATGAAAAGCTTCGGAGCGGAAAGTGGAAAAGGCATCAGATGAGATGATTTTCACACTTACATCGAATCCGACCGTAATAACATTGACCACGTAGAGGATGCCAGCCCGAGCGTCCTGCGCGTCTAGTTTCCTCAGGAATTATACCCATTTGTGTGCCGAAATAACACACACAAAATGCATGATGTAACGAAAGCCACCATCGCATTTGCTGATGCTCGGGTATGAGACATCCATATGGAGATATTGGCCAGGAGAATAGGCTAGTTCATCCTGTGACCAGGAAGTGTTCTCGTGACGGAAGCTGACATGCGATTGACAGCGCTTGCATTCGCTGCAGTCTTGCAGATACCGATCATCACCTGGGCGGAGATTCGTTACATTTGCGGCAATCGTGCGGCGAAGAATCTCTGGTTGCTGGTGATGTATGCGGTGCCAGCGAGTGACCAGAGGCACTCTTTTAGCGTGCTGACTGGTGCCGGGCTTGTGCAAGGGGGGTAGTGCGGCGGTCGACGCGCTAGGGGGGCTGGGTCGCTTGTCAACTCGGACGTTGGCAACGGTTGCCTCGGCGAGAAGCGTCTCGAGGTTTTTCGATTTGCTTGGTTTGCGGATCGCATCATAGTGAGTATCTGCTACGGCATTGAAGAGGGAGGTGAGGTTGAGGTCCTCCTCTGCTAAGAGACGGCTGGAGATGCTTAGGAAGAATTATGCAACCTGGTTGATGTCTCCGGGGCTGGGGATGCCATTGCGTATTGTTGCCCATTCGATGTGAAAGTTCACGTGGTGGTGCGATTCGTGGAGTGCGAGGACAGCGCTGTACTTTGCCTGCAGCATGTGGTGCGGGACGGCGTTGGCCAGTGCCTTAAACGCGAAGTACGGCGGGTGCTGTTGGAACAGACGTAGCAGTGCCGGGTCCGAGTGGTGTCCGAACTTCGCGATTTCATTGAGAGTCGCATAGCGGACGTGGTCGGGAGAGATCAGCAGTAGTGCGTTGGAGTAGCTCGTGTGGGTTGGGTACGAGCCAGTGACCGAGTAACACTTGGTGCTTTTCTGAAGCGTGTCTCCGATGTGGCCGACATAGTCCGCGTAAGTGGGACGTGCTTTGGACATTATGAGTCCCGCGGGGTCATCGAGTGTGATTCGCCCTTGTGAATCGATCGCGGCAAAGCCGGTAGAGAACAGTAAAAATCACTGTGCCTCTGGTAGAGAATGGTGGCAGTGGTAGTGCTGCCTTTCGTCCTGTCCTCTTACGACACAAAGAGCAGCACGGTGTTCGACACAGCGATTTTGGGTGTTTAGGTGTGAGTGTGAGACTAAGGGGGGGGGGTCCTAACCCTAAATGGAATTTTCTATCTCTACGCCCTCGCAGATTGAACTCGGTGATGAGCGAAATCTGGAACAGACAAAACGAATGTCTGGCCAAAGACAAATAGACGTTGAGTTGTGAGGAGGCGTGGGAGGAGAAGCGTGCGAAGTGCACGAGAGAGGTAGAGTAGAGCGGAATAGCAGGTGAGAGTGAGTGAGAAAGGAGAAAGAGCGCGAAGTTGAATGTGGAATAGGTTGAGAGGGGGAGCAGAATGAAAAGAATATTGCAAGAAGAGGTGAATGATCAAGGAAAGCAAAAGGCATCGATCGTAAGGAAGAGGCAACGTGGAGGAAGATGCTAGGTGGGCTAATGGCGAAGTATGGCGAATTCTGTACGAGAGATCAGACGTGAAGAACAAGCGAGTGTAACAGTGTCATAGTTGAAGTCGAAAGTTGTACGCAGTAAGTCGTGGGCGTTCCGTGATGTAAGACGACGATGCGTGCGGGTGGATAAATCCTACGTGGCTGGGGGATCCTCGTAGTAGAACAGGTGGTCTAACTGATTACAACAGTAGGGATCATGGGCCAGGCAGTCGGGAATTGTGCAGCAGACCAATGATTGATCGAAAGGCGAATAGTGAGAGTGGCCGTAGGGATGAGATTCTATTGTGACTCAAGTTGGGCTAGCAAAGGTGTGACGATGTGACTGAGCGGCAGCGTTATCCCATGAAGAGATACGACCATTGAACCAAATCGGTTTCGACATGGTAATGTGATCGTCGTAATGGTAGCGAGTAAGGCGGAGCTGTTCCTGGAAGATGAGAGAACCAGGATTGCCTGTCACATACGTGTCAAAGCTGTCGTCCTGAGTGCAGCGTGGGACAGCTGAAGCTAAACTAGGAGCGTCTAAAATAACATGTGGATAATCATGGTGCGATGATGATATCGGGATAAAATTGTCTGGGGGTGGCCATAAGTCTGGTGGAAGTTGCAAGTGGCTATCATCGAAAGATGATGGGGCTGGGACTGAGGTTTGCGAGTGTATCGCGCATGATGGTGGATACAGGCGTGTGTCCTGTGCTGGAGAGTCGGCGCCCTGTGCAGAAACTGCCGAAGAGCTTGGCAACAGAAGAAAATGCCTGAAGGCGCTGGACTGTTCGAAGATATTGTCCTTGCCTGGGGAAGAGTTGACTATGAAGGTATGGTCGGAGTTGCATCTTTCGTGTTCTATTCGGCAACGTAATCCCGGACTGTGACAATCGACTGATCCAGTATTCATTTCATGTCCGGAGTCGTTTTTCACCAGAATCAAACTTCCCTTGATGTACAAGCGCGAGGAAGCGTGGTGCATCCCTGGTGAATCGTGCAGTGACTGAAAGATGAGACATTCGACAGGAAGGTGTTGTCGATATGCGAGAGCTGTACAGTATAAAACGTGTTGGGAGCGTATGTTTCAAGAGAGGATTAATCTGTGGACGGGGGATGTCCCCGAGCAAGAAACGCGACGCGGCGAGGTGGAAATCGGTTGACTCGGCTGTTTATTGTGAGCGTCGAAACCCTCATTCGGCAGGTTTTGGCGCGCAGCGTCGCCCCCCGAGGCCTGTTTACACGCAACCTAAGTCCTCGGCACGTACCACCGAGGGCTGGACGGCCTGGACGGCGGCGCGCTCTATGTGGACTTGTACTTTGGTTGCTATTTGTGCATTCAGTGCCGACGATGCCGCGTAAGTTTCGTCTCCGCGTCGACGACCCAGTTGTTGCTGCAGTCTTTCAAACGCCCACCGGCCGACGCGCCTGGTCCGATTGCTGTTTGAAAGAGACTCTCGAGAAACGCGGGGTTGCTGGCGTCACCGAACTCTCGTGCAATCGATCCTCGGCATCAACCGCAAACACAGCAAGCCCGAGATCCTCCAACATAAGGAACGCGTTCGCATGCCAAGCTTCCGGCCGACGCTCGACGCCTTTTAAGCCTTAATCGTCAAAAAAGTCACCGACGTCATCGCCGCCTTTGAGAGAGGCGAGGTCGACGATCACATGCACGTCGACAAGGTTGCTGTTGGGCTCTTCTTCATCAAGAATTTCGAGCAGCGCCTCGCCAGTGCAGAGTGGCCCAAGGAGTACGCCACCAAGGTACGCGAGGCGCAGTAGAAGAAGGAGGAAATCGCGCGCGCGCTGGAAGAGCTGAAGCAACACACCTACAACTCCCTTCGCAAGCTCACCACCATAGAACTGTACACGTACTTCTCCCGGATCGACTTCAAAGGCCGCAGCAAGCTCACGTTGAAGGCCCAACGTTTTGACAAGCGGTGTGGCCGCCTCGAGCTCGGCCCGCCACCGGCCGAGGAATCCAAGGCTCCGACCAACGTTTCCGAAAAAATCGTCCACCGTCATATCAGTCTAACGCTTAGTATGTATCTAAGACGCTGTGTGACGTGGTACTAGTGAGGGTAAGGCACAATAAACCTGCCTATTTCTGAAGCGCCAAAAGTTTAGTATGTATGTGACGTGTTATGGGTGAGGGTAAGGCTGTATAAACCTGCCCATTTCTGAAGCACGGGATGTGTCAGGATGCTATGACACTTACCCCTGCACCACGTCCCCATTATAGTTCTCACATCCCCATTTCAGTTCTCACATGGTACCAGGTGCTCGTTCACGATCGAGCCTGTGCTTGACTTCGTGGCGACTCCTCCGCGGCTTCAGTTCATTGCTACGTGTTCGGTTCGTTTCGTCTGCCATGTCCTCGATCGAAATTAACGATAGCAAGCTTTCGCAAAACTTGATGCCTTCAGCGGTGAGCGACATTTTTTTTCACCCATGGCCACGTCGTCTCGCGAACATGATCACCTCTACCGGCGATCACATTATCTCGACCAACGATCCTTGGACTAGCATCTCAGCATCTCGCTGCTCTGAAGAAGACTTTCGCGTCAAGCAACAACGTTGATATGCATGAAAACCGCGACATGAACTTCACGCGAACAACATGACAACCGCGACATGAACTTCACGCGACTTTCCAAGCGCATTACCGATGTCTACATGGGCCGTGGGGATCGCGTAGCGAACTTCCTCAACAAATTCATCATCGGAGTTCAAGTTACTCGGCATTGTACCTATCGCCGGAGTTCAGGTTGCTCGGCATTGTACCTGATCCGACGCACCCTCGAGTGTGTCCTCGCATTTGACTACGTGCATCGTGCTTCAAGCCTTACTGGCTTTATTTTTTTCTTTTATCGTCTCGCGTTTCGTACCGACGACGGTGGTTGTACTCTTGAGAAGTTCAACAACAATCAATTTAGATGGCATGCACAACCACTTCCGCCGCGCTATCCGCCGCGTCGTCAGCCACGACTTCAGACTCTTCCAACTGACCTACCCTAGACGCCGCCCTTTCCCAACAACCTGGCTCTACTCGATTCCGACGCACTACCCAATGTCATTTTGGCGGCTGCAAGGATCACTTTAAGAGAGACTGCCGCACGTTTCAAAGTTCCTAGCTATTCCACGACAACGCGCCACCCACCATCGCCGTTCTTCTCAACAGCGCAACACTCCCAATGACTCCAACAACACCCAACAACACCAACCCACCAACACCAACACCAGTAACACTACCTTTTCTGCTCCTATGCCTACTCCAACCTTGACTGATTCTAGTTCCACTCCGCCGCTTTTCTTAATACCACCACCTATTACACATCTTTGCACCTTTCTGCCAATCAAGATAATTCCAAGTCAGCGTGTGTACCGCCGATTTTCTGACGCAGGCACATCAACAACCCCTCAACAACCCCATCCCACGGAAGCCCCTCGTTTTTGTGAAGGAGAAGTGTTTTTGTGGAAGCCCCTCGTTTTTGTTTTTAGCTCCCATTGCACAGGAGCCCTTCGTTCTGTATTTTCCGCTATTCGTTGCTCCTCTCCTCGTTCTGTATTTTCCCCTCGTCGTTGCTCCCCTCCTCGTTGTCTTTTCAGAATTTTCACCTCGTCGTTGCTCCCCTCCTCGTTCTGTATTTCGCCTATTCGTTGCTCCACTCCCCGTTGTGCATTTTCACCTATTCGTTGATCCACTCCTCGTTGTGCTTATCGGTTCTGGTAAAACCAGCGAATCACGTTCCATCGCGCATTTCACCCGCCACAACTAAGCTGTGCCTGTCAATTTTTCGCGTGCGCAGCTTTCGTGCTTCCTATGTGGTTGGATCGCTCATCTTCGGGATCCTGGACCGAAGCTTCTTTGCTGTGTTATTCGGCTTCTTCGTCTACGGTATCAACACAATGTTGTGGTTCTCCTTCGCGCACTCTCACCTTTTTCGCCGCTTTACCTTCAAAATTCGGTTTTGCTATCGCAGTGAATTCCGTGCTCAGCACCCGCGACGCTATCTGCAATGTTCTTACGTCTGCGACGCTATCTGCAACGTTCTTACGTGCCACAACTGTTTCGCCACTATCGCCACCTTCTACCGCAGTCTATCCGAGTATGACGAGCAAAGCTCGCCGCTTGCTCCTCCAACGTTGGCCCATATGGCAACTTCGTTCTTGCGAATGCGAAAACGGGCCACTTTATTATCTGCCACAGCAGGCTGGCATACAGCAGCCTGGTCTCCCCGTGTTCGTTCCTTACACCGCTGGCGCGTCAGAAGTCTTCCATCTTCGCGTACAGGACGCGGTCGTGCCCATGGCAACTTGCTCGCACCACAACAACCCAACACCCAACAATCGCATCAAACCGTTTTACGCCTGTTTTTTTTGCTTCTGTCGCCTCCGACCATCGTCATAACCTGGTCACCATACAACATATCTGCCCCAAGGCAACGTTCTCATCAGACGTCTGGTACACTGCCATCATATATACCAGCCTGTGTTCCCGCTCTCTTTACCCCGCTGCGATTCTCAGTGGCCACAATCGCCTAACGCAAGTCATCCCAGGCACTTTTGTCGCTATTGTTCTTCAGACCTCGCTTTTGCGGACAGTTTCGCTTATCCGATTTCCTGCAATGTCAACCACCGAAGGAACTTCAACGTTGTTCCGACTTTCTCGATTCCAAGCTCTCGTCTACTGTTGCCCCATTGTCACCTGTTCCTGCTGTTGCCCGATTGTCACCTGTTCTTCCGCTGTTGCCCCCTTGTCCCCTGTGTTTGATGAGAATGCGCCGCTTTCACTGGGACTGATCACCCCATCACGTGAACCGACCATTCTACGAGCTCATGAACTCCGACGAACCAAAGAGAGAAAACAACAAACAGTGCACAACAAAGTCGAGCCAACCAGAGCCGACAAAACAACAAGCATGCAAAACAAAAAGCATGCAAAACAAAGTCGAGCCAAACGGAGCCGACCGCGCAAAGTCGACAAAAAGCGCACATTATTCAGAAACAAATGGAGAGCCAACTCAAACCCACAATACTGGCGTTTTACCATGCACTGTCGATTCTGTGTCATCTTGTCATTCCCTTCAATTCTGTGTCATCTTGTCCTTCCCTGTACGTTAATTATTCTAGCTTTCGTTTGTTAGTTCATTATGTCTTCCTTCCCCTCTGTCTCGTCCAGCCCATCCAAATCCTGCACGTCGGTTACAAGCCCTTGCCACAGAATATCATTCCCTCGGCCAGCTCGGTTGCTCGGATGTTGTTCGTGTCCCTTCTACTTTTTCTGGCACCATCTGCCCTTTGAAGTGGGTCCACCGCACGATGTATGAATCCGGCCGCTTCAAATCGTACACTGCTCATCTCGTTGTCCGCGGTTACACCCAGGTTCACGGCATTGCTTACCACGACACGTACCGTCCTGTAGATGTCATCTCTGCTTTCATACAAGCCCCTGTCTGGCGTTGCTGTTCACGACTGGGATTTGCATAAGTTGGATGTCAGCTCCGCTTTTATCCAAGCTCCCATCGACAAAGACATCTATGTCTGGCCACCCGAAGGTTATGCTCCTCGCCAACCCACCGATGGTTTCAAAATCATTTACACGCTCCGTCGCTCTTGGTATAATTGCAAACAAGCTTGTCGTAATTGGTGGCTTTATTTGGAACGCTTTCTCGTCAGTGACTGTGGCTTCGTCCGCGGATCTGGTGACACTTGCCGTTACAAGCTCGTGCTTAATTCTACCGTCGTCCTACGTCTCGTTCTTGTCGTTGATGATCTTCTTGTGGCGCACCCTCGTCCTTGCCTTGGTCATTACCCAGCCTTCTTCCTCCGTTTCCGAACCTTCACTGATGTTAACGAGCTTGATCTGACCACTTACGTTGGTCTCCGCATTACGCGTGCTCGCGCACAACCAGACTTGACTCCCGCTCCAAAGTTCTTCCTCTTTCTGCGGCTGCTTCTCCTGCACTTGGCTCCCCCGCTTGTCCTGCACTTGGCTCCCCCGATCACGTCTTCATGGCTGCATCCCTTGATATCACTTGGACCGTCACTCAGTGTGCGCGTTTTTCAGACAATCCTGGTAAACCCCACTGGCACGCCTTATCTCATACCCTCCGTTATCTCAATGGTACTCAAGATCTTGCCCTTGTTCTTGGTCGCGATTCTACCCTTCGTCTCTGTGGTTATTCCGACTCCAGCTGGGCCGACGACCCTGATGCCCGCCACTCAACTCCTGGCTTTTGTTTTCTCCTTGCTGGCTCTATGATATCCTACTGCTCACGCTCGCAGTACCTCCTCGCCCGCTCCTCTTTTGAAGCTCAATTGCTCGCTCTTTACGCCGCTACTGCTGAGCTCTCTTGGCTTCTCAAACTTTTTGATGCCCTTGATCTCCCTCGTCACACGGTCCCAATGTATGTCGATAACAGCACCACCGTCACCCAAGTCCGTCTCCAATGTCTCATGCGGCGCACCCGCCATATTGCCATTCGCTTTTACAGCACCGCTGAATATCATCGCAACCACATCATTGATCTCCAACACAATCCCCGCCTTGACAACCTTAGCGATATCTTCACCCGTAGTACGGAAGCTCCTCCCCTCCTTCGGCTTCGTGCTCGTTACCTCACCTCGTGACTTCACCCTGATATCTCCTGTCTCTTTCTGCCACACAGTAGTACGGAAGCTTCTCCCTTCCTCCGGCTTCGTGCTCGTTACCTCACCTCGTGACTTCACCCTGATATCTCCTGTCTCTTTCTGCCACACTGCCTCTCCTGACGTCTTCCTTCCAGCTTCTCCTCTGTGAGCGTCTCACTTACCCCTTTTTCCTTCTTCATTTTCTTTCTTTTTTTTCCAGCACCTGTGTGAGGAAGCTATGACACTTACCGCTGCACCACGTCCCCATTATAGTTCTCACATCCCCGTTTCAGTTCTCACAGGATGAACTTGTATCCTGTTGATGGAATCAGCAGCTACAAATCGAAAAATCCGTCCGTCTACAAAGATATGCGGCTAGCCGTTTGGAATTGCAAAATCAGTATAAAGTACACAGAATCTTGGTATGTCAGATATGCTGCGATCCGTTAAATCAGCATGTCTGAGCCATTAAACGGCATCTTCGAGCAAGGTTCCAACTTCGTAAGACTAGGAAAAGGAGCGCCAGCGAGCGACAGCGTCGTGCTACCGCGCGGCCGCAACACGCGGAAAGGCAACGCGACCAAGCGCGAGAGCGTTGTGCTACCGGGCAGCCGCAACACTACGAAAAGGACCGCGAACGGCCGCGACGGCGCTACCGCGCGGCCGCAACACTACGAAATGTAACGGCCGTCCGTCCGACCGACAGCGTCGTGCTACCGCGCGGCCGCATTACTACGAAATGGAACGGCCGTCCGTCTGACCGTTCGTCTGTCCGTCGTCCGTCCGTCCATAGTAGACAGCGTCGTGCAACCGCGCCGCCGCAACACGCGCATACTCATGTTTGAGCAAAGGCTGAAGAATTAATAGCCCCCATCAACAGCCCCAGTGTTAGCCCTTCTTAATAATAACAATCCGGTTGATGGAATCAACAGCTACAAATCCGGTTGATGGAATCAACAGCTGTAAATCGAATAATCCAAGCGGCCGTCCAACGTCCGTCCGACCACTATTTCATCCCGTGCTTCAGAAATGGGCAGGTTTATTTAGCCTTACCCTCACCCGTAACACGTCACATACATACTAAACTTTTAGCGCTTCAGAAACAGGCAGGTTGTTTGTGCCTTACCCTCACTAGTTCCACGTCCCACAGCGTCTTAGATACATACTAAGCGCTAAACTGATATGTCGGTGGACGATTTTTTCGGAAACGTTGGTCGGAGCCTTGGACTCCTCGGCCGGTGGCGGGCCGAGCTCGAGGTGGTCGCACCGCGTGTCAAATCGTTAGGCCTTCAACCTGAGCTTGCTGCGGCCTTTGAAGTCGATCCGGGAGAAGTACGTGTACAGTTCTATGGCGGTGAGCTTGCGAAGGGAGACGTAGGTGTGTTGCTTCAGCTCTTCCAGCGCGCGCGCGATCTCGTCCTTCTTTTGCTGCGCCTCGCGTACCTTGGTGGCGTCGTCCTTGGGCCACTCTGCACTGGCGAGCCGCTGCTCGAAATTCTTGATGAAGCCCGGGACGCGCACGAGCCCGACAGCAACCTTGTCGACGTGCATGTGCTCGTCGACCTCGCCTCTCTCAAACGCGGCGATGACGTCTGTGATTTTTTCACGTTGAAGGCATTAAAGGCGTCGAGCGTCGGTCGGAAGCTTTGTATGCGAGCGCGTTCCTGGTGTTGGAGAATCTCGGGCCTGCTGTGTTTGCGGATGATGCCGAGGGTCGATTGTACGAGAGTTCAATGACGCCAGCAACCCCGTGTTGCTCAAGAGTCTCTTTCAAAGGGCAATCGGACCAGGCGCGTCGGCCGGTGGGCGTTTGAAAGACTGTAGCAACAATTGGGTCGTCGACGCGGAGCCGAAACTTACGCGGCATCGTCTTCACTGAATGCACAAATAGCAACCAAAGTAACTAACTAACTAACTTCAGACCTCTCCCGAGCATGGGAGCCAGACCGGACCGGCAGGAGCCGGTACGGAATCACAGAGGAAAAGCACGCAGTTGGGGCAGAGGCAAGGGACGAGGACGGACTTGTTGATGGTGGACAGCCACTGCGCGCGGTCTTGTGTGAGGTCGTGCAAAAGCGTCGCAGGCCGCGGACGTGTTGGTCCACGAACAATCGACCTGTCCGTCGCGTTCTGCCCAACCGAGCGAGCCCCATCCCAGCGCGGACTTTCTGGGTGCTAACCGGCCAGCCCGGGAGGCGAGCAGGCACCGTCTCACTCCGGGACGGCCGGGGCCGCCGCTGGGAGCAAGCGCGTTAGGCGCCGTCCTCCATCGCAACCAACGGTTAGCGATCGCAGGGGTTAGGCAACCAAAGTACAAGTCCCTATAGAGCACGCCGCCGTCCAGGCCCTCGGTGGTGTTTGCCGAGGACTTAGTTTGCGTGAAGCTCTGAACAGGCCTCGGGGGTCGACGCTGCGCGCCAAAACGTGCCGAATGAGGCTTTCGACGCTCACAATAAACAGCCGAGTCAGCCGATTTCCACCTCGCCGCGTCGCGTTTCTTGCTCGGGGACACCCGGGGCGAGTACGACCAAGGTGCTGGTGCGACGGGACCGACGGGACCTGCGAAGGATGCTCGTCGCCCAGCGCTTCTAGGGTTGGGCGAAGGCCGATGATTTTGAGTTTTATTGTGACACGATGGACGCATGACGTCACGAGGCCCTGGAGAGAGAGATTTTTCTGATGCGCCAGATGTAACTATATAAGAATTAAATACTCATGTTGGGTTGAAGCTTTAAATATCTTGCCGATCTTAGCATATCTTGCGTGCTTGCCCGTAGAAATGATGGCGACGCCTCGTGGGACCAGCCACGGCTTCTCGTGCGTAAAGAGCGCCGCGGCACCGAGAGACACGCGCGGCTTGCGCGGCACCGCCCGAGCGAAGCTGAGAAGCAGCAGAAGCACCGCGACCTCGACGCGGACCAAAAACGACAGCGCGTGCGAGCGTGCGGCAAGACTAGGAAAAGGAGCGCGACCGACCGCGAGAGCGTCGTGCTACCGCGCGGCCGCAACACGAGGAAAAGCAACGCGACCGAGCGCGAGAGCGTCGTCCTACCGGGCAGCCACAACACTAGGAAAAGGACCGCGAGCGGACGCGATGGCGTCGTCCTACCGTGCGGCCGCAGCACTATGAAATGGAACGGCCGTCCATGTTCCGTGTTCCACCGTCCGTCTACTATTCCTCCGTCCGTCTATATATGTCCGTCCGTCTACTATATTACAGGATAATCGTGCGTCGTGCTACCGCGCGGCCGCAACACAGAATGGAACGGCCGTCCGTCCGACCGACAGCGTCGTGCCTACGCGCGGCCGCAAAATTGCGAAATGGAACGGCCGTCCGTACGACCGTTCCTCTGTCCGTCGTCCGTCCGTCTATAGTATACAACGTCGTGCTACCGCGCCGCCGCAACACGCGTACGCTCATGTTCGAGCAAAGGCTGAAGAATTAAACATGTCTGAGCAAGGCTTGAAGAATTAATTGTTAACGAAGCTTCGAACCTCTGCGCGGCCGTCCGTCCGTCCGTCCACTCAAGAAAAACTAATAGGGTGATGTAGCTATTAGGGGGGCGACAACGTTGGATTCTGTATGTATTTGGGGGGCGACCTTAAAAAAACATGGTGTTTTTGGGAGGGGCGACCGTAAAAAAAGTGCTGATTTTGGGGGGGCGACCTTAAAAAAAGTGGACGTTTGGGGGGGGGCGACCTTAAAACCATGCGTCGAAATTGGGGGGGCGACCTAAAAAAAGTGGCGGTTGAAGAGTCGCACTCTTTTGGGGCTTGGTGGGTCTAGGTATGTGGTGGGTTTGGGTATGTGGTGGGTTTGGGTATGTGGTGGGTTTGTATAGTGGTTTTCTCAGATACCCGCCCCCTCTTGGCCGGACCAGAGGCCTCAACAACCCTTTCTCCCAACCCGAACCGCGGGTGAAACCACCACACGCCCGATCTCAGCGTAACACTCACGCCATCACGAAAATCGGACAATCAAATGAGGGTAATAGCAAGAAGACAGCAAGAAAGCAATACAAATGCCTGGTACATTGGGCTCAGTGGAAGCGCAGGTGAGGATGTCAAGATGACACCCCCCCCATAATTGCAAGGTCAGTACCAGGGCAACAATCAGGGTAAGTCAGGTGGCAGGCAGGCAAGCGGGGGGGGATGGGCGTTACTGCCACAGGAGCCCCCTAATTGAGATGAAGTCATCCTCGACTTCAAGGGCGACGAAGGTCACGCTCGCGAATGGTACGATAAGCTCGGTCAGCTACATCAGCAGGAACTTTGTTGCTGTGGAGGCCGAAGTTACTGACGAGGACGTCGATTTCATCCGGGCGAAAATCAGTCACACAGGGATCACAGCCCTCCATATTTGGTCGCAGGCGTGTGAAGCTACCTCCGTCAGGGTCCTTGTATTCTGGTCTTAAGCGTCGCTCGGCCAGGGGCGTAGTAGGATCAAAAACACGAGGATCATCGCGCGGTCCCAAATCGGTATAGTAGTGAAGTGCAACTGTATCATTGTCGTGATCATATTCTTCATAGACTTCGGCAACGTAAATACGCTTCTTCCACGCGTTGGGTCGTCCTTTAACCCTGGAAATCACGAACTTGCAATTTTTGAAACGGTCGTGGTCTGAAGGTAAATGCAGAGGAGCTGAAGAAGTGTCGATGGTTGGCACTTTCAAAGGCACAATCTGTTGTACAGATACTACAACCGACTCAGCATCATCGTCGTTGACGTCCTGAGTTTCGTAAACGACGGGAGAGATCTTTCTGGTAACTATGTAAGGCCCGCGCCAAATGGGCCGTAGCTCGTGGCGCGTCTTAGGCACGAAACGCAGAACATAATCACCTGGGGAAAACTGGATGTCAATTCGGTGGGCATCATAGTTGAGTTTTCGGCTCTCCTGTGCTTTTTGGTGAGCTCGTGTAACGAGTCGACTATAAAATTCAAACTTGTTCTTAAAGTCCATCAAAATCTGCTGACGCGATTGCGGTAGATTACGCTGTTCGCTCAAAATTTTGTAATCGGGTGGTAACAGGGGTTGCTTGCCGGTACGCATCATAGGAGGTGAAATCTTCGTTCCCGGAATGTACATTCTATTGTACGTGAATGCAACATATGGGGGGAAATTCGACCAATCTGGCTGTCGCTGTTCATCGATCGCAGCTCTCAAGAAGGCTTTGATAAATCGGTTGACACGTTCCGTGTGGTTACTCTGAGGGTGATACGGAAGGGTAGTACGATAACGTACGTTGAATTGACGAACAAACGTGCGAAATAACCTGTTCGCGAACTCACTTCCATTATCCGTGACTATGCACCGTGGGAGGGAGACATCCCTCAAGTAAAATCTTGTACACAAACGCGTTCAAAATTGAATAATCATGCTTGGTGTTGATCAGAGCCAACTTCAAGAAATGCGACGCTCCATCGTACATCGCGAGTATGTACGTGTACATGTCAGCGCCTCGCAGAGGTCCAATCAGATCTATACCTAGGACATAGCAATCTCCGACGCGATTCGGTTGACAGAGCAAGCCATGACGCTTAGGCATGGTGGATCGAATCTTCTGGCAAATAATGCAAGCATTGATGAACTCATTAACTGACGATGAGACGCTTGGCCACCAATACCGTTATAGGATTTGATTCGCTGTGGAGTCTCGTCCTACACGCCCTCCGAACAATCCTCGGTGATGCATAGCGATTACACGCTTTCGCATCGACTGAGGGACCACTATAAGACGTTGAGAATCCGAATCATCGACCTTATACCACACGTTGTTATCAGCTTCGTACGGTACGGATGACTGCTCGTCTTGATCTTTCTGCTCAGAATCCAGATTTCGTCTGATTCGCTTGCATGTGTCATCTTCAGCTTGTTCTTTCGCTATCTCATCGAGAGTGATCTCATCCTCAGCTCGATCCGCAAAAGGGAGACGTTCGACGGAATCAACTGGCTCAGACTCGTACGAGAACTGGGGCGGTTGTACATTCTGTCGCGTACTAACTGCTGCCATAGCTGCGGTGGGTCCGCTGTCCGTCGGTATAGGCATCGTCACCGAAGAGAAGGTGAAGCAAGCTGTGCCAGGTACATCGGTGGGGATTTCTTGGAAAATCAAAAAAGCTTCATTGATCCGTTCCCCGTCTTCGTCTTTCTCGATCAATTTGTCGATAGGGTTGCGCGACAGACAATCCGGAATAAGCATGCCAGGGGAGCTTCCAGGCTTGTATCCGAGCTCCCGGTCGAACGCAGCAAGCCGCATAGCCCATCGTGCTAACTGTCCAGACGTATGATTCAAATCCCGCAGAAATGTTAAATTACGATGATCCGTCTCTAACTTCGTCTGATGACCTTCGATATAAAATCGGAAATTTTCGAGAGCAGAGAGTACTGCGAGGAGTTCCAAGCGCCGAGGATCGTACTTCCTCATCGACTTAGGCACGGTTCGACTCCAGTACTCAATAACTCTCTCTTCGATTCTTTCTCTTCCATCGTCGTCAACGACTGGTACTTTTTGAAATAGGTAAGCACCAAACCCATGCGCGGAAGCATCAGTTCGAATGTAAAAAGGCAACGAGTAATCAGGATGGTAGACGCCCTTCGACGTGACAATAGCCTCGATGATGGCATCCCAAGCTTCCTGACACTCTTTCGTCCACTTGAATTTCACGTCCGGCAACGTCAGTTGTCTTAATGGCTCTGCAACTTTCGCAAAATTCCTTACATAACGCCGGCAAAAGCTCCCCATTCCAAGGAAAGATCGCACTTGCTTCTTAGGGTCAGCATCCGACAAAGTGCCAGGAATTGGCATGTGTCTGATGGCTTCTAAAGATTTTGGTGATGGAAGAAGTCCGTTCGGGGTAGATAAATGACCCAAAAACTCAATGACTTCTTGCATAAAATGAATCTTCTTGATCTTGGCGCTGTACCCCTTCAAGGCGAGATGGGGAATAACTTGCACAAGGCACTGCAAGTGAGTCTTTGTATCTGCGTGACCGGCGAGAATATCGTCGATGTATGCCACGAGATCACGATATAGCCATTGCGACAAGTCGGTGTTCAACTGCTTGCAAAACAAACTTCCGGCTGGTTTGACTCCCAAAGGTAGGCGCATGTAGCTGTACGCTCCCAGAGGACTAGTGAAGGTGACCACATCTTGTGCATCTAGCGACAATCGTAAATTGTGATAGCCCCAACGAATATCCAAACTGGAACGACAAAACTTGTCGATGAGAAACATCGGCGCGTCAGCCATGCTCACACTCGGCCAGCTATCATCCTTGAGCAATGCATTGAGGCGCCGTATGTCGACAGCTGCTCTGTAGGCATTGGAAGTGCCAGGCTCAGCACTTTTCTTAGGCAACATCAAAATAGAGAACCCCCATGGAGAATTCGCGGGACGAATAACTCCGTCTCGGGCCCACGCTTCAATCTGCATCCGCAAACATTCCGTCTTTTCTTTCGACAACCGATATGGCGAGAGTTTGACGGGAGTCGGGTTCTCTTCTTTGAACCGGAGCGTCACTTCAGGTGAATCAACAGGTCTCATCACATCATCGAAAAATGCCCACGAATACGAGATTAAATGCTTCATCATCAGCTTCTCGTCATCATCTAAAGCAGGATGCTCTGTAATACCCAATTCAGTCATCACCTCTTCGACCTGCGCGACGGCCGGAGGGATGACCTGCATGCTCTCCTGACACGCTAGATGAGGAGGCATCACCGGTAAAGGTTGACCATGTTCGTCGTGAGGCGCGTCCGCCCACGGAACGTCGTACTTATTGAAATACGCTGGTCGCTCTTTCGCGGTGCCTTCTTCTTCAGCAGTTGCGGAGGGCTGGTTGTCGACTTGGTTGCTCTGCATAACAGCAGTGGCGACGGTGCCCCCTGCAAAAGAGGAAGCCGTCCCAGGCGACGTAACTGAAGGTGGTGGCGGGGTGGTGGTGGCAGCAGCTGATGGTGCAGGACTCGCAGGAGAATAGAGTTCATCGGGCGCAATCCACGACACACTTCGAGTGGCAGGGTCGAGCGTTGGAATGCGCGACTCTACAGCAAAAGGTGAAAACCGTAGAATATGGTGATCAGGTTGGGCTAGCGTAGTCGTCGCAATATTCCGCAACTTACCCAAATTTCGAAGTGAAGGGTCAAACGAATTGTGCACTGCTAGCGCAATCCGCGTCATAGTCGCGGGTGGCACCATACTGCCAATCATCTTCATAGCTGCTGTCTCTGAAACTGTCTCTTCCCATTGCCACGTAGCAGGAACGGTCATAATTTCCTGGTGCATCTGCAACGTGAGTGGATGGGTGTTCGAGAAATGAGGTCCTAGGTGGAGCTTATTGCGCGTCACTGTGAAGGCAGGGCCGATAGCCGGGCGCGTAGATGAGAAACTGTTCACTATAATGAGCGGGTGACCACCAGTAAATCCCTACGCTGGCCCAAAACGGTCCCCTAAATTTGATGGTACACGCGATAATAGCGGCAGGTTCAAGCGAACATTGCACGCACGTAGGCGTGTGCGCGAGCACAGCAACTCTGGTGTGATACTATAGAAATCGACAATACGCGGCACATAAAATTGGTGATGCACAAAAGGGATCACTGATGGTTCCTGCTCGAGTGTCCATCGTCCAATCAAATAAGGTGCGTTGCGGAAGTGACGCAGGACCCAAGAAGTAATAGTAGCACCCTTGCGTGCGTCCCTGTAGTGCAAATTGGCAGTCGATCCATAGATACACGGCGGACTGGCGTGGAAATAAGAATGCTTCCAACAATCTGAATGTAAATACGACAACACCAAGTCGTATGTACGACGATGAGATTTCCCCAACTCATGCAAAACATAGGGAATCTTCGGGAAATTGAGCTCAAAGGTGGCTCGGGCTTGAGGACAAGCATCCAAAGCCAGGACAATGCGAAATGAACTGCCATATAGCTCACTGCATCGCCGGATACCCAACGTTGATCCTCCAGCGCCAGCAAAGTAGACGACGACAAAGGTGTAGGTGATGGGTATCCAAACCAAGGAGGCGTGCTTAGATAGCAGCTCCTTAGCGGTCGCCTCCATCTCCATTTCTGGTGTTTTTTTCACTTCTTCATCTGGAGGTGGCTGAGGAGGAGGTCTGTCACTCAAGACATCCTCCTCGACTTCATAGTCGTCAACAGCAGCCGTAAGAGTGGCACGACACACGAGATCAGTGGCTTCTAGTTGCATGTTGACACATCCTTCATGCGGCATGATCTCGCCTTCGACTACCGGGACTTCGGGGTCGATACCAATGGGTTCGTCACCAATGTGCTCCACAGCCACATGAACTTCGTTGGGCTCGTCAGCGCAATACGATGAATAGGAACCAGGTACAAGGCGGAGATCTTGGAGGAGTGACCGATGAGGTCGGAATACGTGACCCTTTTCCAGCGGCACATCGCACTCCATCTCCAAGAAGTACGGTTGGCTTGGAAGAAGAAATCGAGTACTCGTCACGTACGCGAAATGAGGAATGATATCTTCCTCGTCTGCCGGGCGTTTAAGTTGGTCTTCCGCTTTTTCAGCAGCCTGATCACCGGGAAGAACGTGATGGTGACTCGCTCTGATACGAATAGAGCGCAATAGACTGTCATAACTCCACGGTTTACCAACTGGCGTCCAGGTTTGGATATTTCCGTATTGCACAGCAAGCTTAGCTGTCGGGAACATCTGCATTACCTGCGGAGTCGCATCGAATGCATCATTGTAAAGGACAATTCCATGCTGGTCTTGTGGCGAGGCGGAAGTCCGATTCTTGAGAACTCCAATGGTCACTTCAGAACGCCGATAAATAGCTCGCTCTGTCGCATAATCCAAAATCGGACCCAAGAGTCATAATTCTCGTGCTCCTAATCGTAATTGCCCATTCGTTTGACCAACGAAGAACATGAGCAGCATGGATGTCGTTGGCACCAAGGAGATCCGGAGAATGACCCATTCTCGAATAGCAGCTCCCGAACCTCCTGACCCATTTATAGTACGAATCGTAGGGAGTAGCTGACGATAGATGATTTTGCCGTCACGATCAAGTTTGGGATACAAGCGGTGATCGATGTAGGGGGAATCAGCCATGCCATCCAAACCGGCAGCGATGATGGAATATTTCGAACCATCTAACGAAGAGACAGCCACAGGCACATACGTCAAAGAGGCGGATCTCGTGCCATCGTACCTCACGGCTTTATTTTCACGATGGTCGGTATCCTGAGTGGTATTCAACGCAGTCTGAGGGCAGAAACTCTCGAAATCCGGAGAGATGGAAGGGTGAGCGGCATAACGCTCGGCGCAGTCGTCCCTCGGTGGCACTATATCCATAGCGATCAAGGTATCTTGTCCCACACGAACAATCGTATACCCCAATTCGTCACGATTATCTTCGTCTTCCGAGGGACCTCTAGATGCAACTCCAGTCACTTCGGTACTTTGCTCCTGCTCCTCCACCCATGCATCTTCAGTGATGACCAAAAAGGAAGGAGGTTCCATGGAGTCTCCAGGGGAATAGCCTTCTGCTGAGAAGCCATCATCATCGCCCCCAACATCGTCGTCGTCATACACGTTGCCCTCTATGAGCTCAGAATACTGCACAGTGCAGTAGTCCGCTCGCTTCGTGTCATCCTGATCTTCGCCGAGCACTTCAAGCCACTGAGCGGCGACACCATCATTGCGCTGGCTAGGGTTCGCTCTCTGAGACTGTTGCCCTCTACCCGGTGGAGCCGTCTGCTGTGCCTGACGAATCAAGTTCATCGTGTTGAGAGCCGTAGTCAGATCCTCCAGGCGCACCGAGGTCTGAGCGGTCCGCTGCACTGCGGGCTGCCTTCGGACCACCTGTTATTGAGAGCCTGCAACCAAACGCTGTTGAGTGCCTGCAGCCAGCTGCTGTTGACCTGCACCTGGCACCTGTGCTGCTGTGTAGACCACCTGCGGCTGTTGCACAACGCGCGGCGCTAGCTGAGTCACTGAAGCCTGTCCTGCTGCAGCTAAAAGCGTCCGTCGGTATTGCTCCTGTCCCTCTGGCGTTGCTGGAAAACCCGCATTCGTCAACGTCTGAGCAGCACGCCTCTTCCTCAAGGGATTGTCCGGCACAGGACACACACCGTTGTCGTGGTTAAAACTACCATGCCGGCCGCAACTGAGGCACGTCGTAATTGCTTGACGCGTATGGTTATCTATCCCCTGTGGTAGCCAGGTTCCAACTCCCGAGTCAGTAACATAACCAACCCGTTGGACTGGCTGCAACTGCTGCCTCTGCTGCTGCTGCTCTCTCCTCATCCGTGGTGCGCGCTCCTTTCCCTTCTCCTTCTTAATCGCCTCTTCGATGTTGGCAGTAGGGTTGGCTTCCAGAATATTGGAAATCTGGATGGTCAATTGAATGACATCGCTGAGGGTGAGAGTAGATGCTTTCATATGCGGTGATGCCTGAGCAAGTTCGACGCTCGTCCGCAAGCGCTCAGAATTGAGCCCAGCAATGAAGTGCGAACGGATCGCAGTAGGATCAGTATCACGACCTGACATTGCTCGCCACTGGCCGAATTTCTGCACCCATCACGCAATATACTTATTCAATGACAAATTCCCCTGCCGTAAATTGAACCAATCACGTTCAAGCTCCTCAACCGTAGCCCGAGGTGGACAAGGAAGCTTCGTCGCTTCTTGCATAGCATCCAGACAGTCCTCATCATGCTGGCGCAACTCTTTCAGTGTGATGGTCCCATCCTTGTATTGTTTCCTCATCTGCGGCCGTTCAGCTTCCCATTTGCGATAAGCTTCCATAGGGGCGAGTTGATACTCGCCTCCAATCACATTCATCGCTATTGAGGGTTTATCAATCTTGCCTTCCATCATACGCCGCAATTGCATCCACCATGCGTCCACCTCATCACGGTCCTTAGTAATTTGCCCAGTGAGATTCGAAAACGTGATACGTGTCATACCAGCAGCTCCCTTCTTGACATGAAGTATCTCTTCTTCGTCACGAGGACGCGCCGAACCGGGGTCAGTATGATGGTGCGGGGTAGGCTCCGGTCGACTTCGCGGTGGTTGATCGTCGGTCAATGCCGATACAGCGTCATCTTCTTCGGGCGTAACACGAGTAGCATCCGGAGAGGTTGGCCGTGCCTCTCGAGCATGCGCCCGCATGGATTCCTCCACCATTCGTCGAAGTCGATCGTTGTCGATCCGCTGCCGCTCCGCTTCTGAGCGTTGTTGTTGTGTGTCGCGGCGGGTGCTCTCAAGTTCACGTATGACTTGCTCGATCTGCGACTGGTACATCTCGAGTCGTTCGGCGATGGTCTGCACAACCTCGGGGTCGACACCCACGCGAAAATCTGTCGCTCTCGTATTCGCGGATGGTGGCCTAGGAGGTGCACTCTCCTCTGGTCCACGCATCGCCGTAAACGGTTCGGGTTCCGCTCGAGATGACCCCGTAGTATTCATCGCACGTTCGTAGGGTCGTGCGTACGGGAACGTCGGCTCACCCGGTCTTGAAGTTGCGTCTGGCGCAACCGTAGCTCCCCCTTCACCGGCGCGTGGATCCGGAAGGATGACCACGCTTGGGGGACTGTCGAGGCTATCAGATGATCTTGCCTCTCTTCCGATGCCGCTTTCCTCGGCTTCCGGCCGTTGAAGGGGCGTGCTGAACGGTGTTCTTCCAATAGACGCAAATGGACTCCCTGCACTGAATCGTTGCAGACGCTCCTGTGCGCCCCGAAACCACTGCGGTCGTTCTGTCATTGGCCTTTCTGCCATGACCGCGCTTTGCCCGGATAATAGGATTAATCCGAACGCTCACAACTCGCTTGTTGTACTCTTTTTCGTCAGACGACAATTGCCGGCAGCCGTCTGACTGCGCGCTGTACCGGTGCGCTGGACTTACGGAAGTTTTTGCCTTGCGCGTGAAGGCTATGGACGGCCTTCCCGGTGCTGTCGCTCGCCGTCAGGGAGGTGGTCTGCCTCGCGCGAGCTAGATTAGGGCTTACTTGTTTTTTGCCTAGGTAGGTCTTACAATGCTTTGCCTGGTGGAGTCGTAGTGGCTCCGCTCCCCGTTCGATCCGAATCACGTAAAATGAACCCCGCGGCGGTACCCGTGATCCCCTGGATCTTCACCCACAAATGCGTCGGCTTCGCACTCACTCGACCGTTACGAACCGACTCGCCGCCGAAAAACAGGAGGCCGATAGTCCGGGAGTTGGACTATCGATTCCCGTTTCTGAGACCACTGTAGTGGTAGAGATAGAAAATCCCATTTAGGGTTAGGACCCCCCCCCCTTAGTCTCACACTCACACCTAAACACCCAAAATCGCTGTGTCGAACACCGTCCTGCTATTTGTGTCGTTAGAGGACAGGACGAAAGGCAGCACTACCACTGCCTCCATTCTCTACCAGAGGCACAGTGACTTTTACTGTTCTCTAGGTTTGGACCCAGTCCGGTACTGGTAGAGAAACGTCCACCGAAAGACATCGATCTCGATCGACGTCTCGGACAAAGACTCAGGATTTCCAGGCAAGAGCAATCTCCTGAAGTTCCTGCAAGTTTTTGGAGAGATTTGACCCTCTCCGGGTACATGGTAGAGACTGCGTGCAGTCTTAGGCGTGTACAGACCATTCCGCTTGCCACATGCTACTACACAAGGTAGGGATTTGGGCCCTAACTCCTTAGGGACATTAGGTCCCATAGAAGCTTTACACTGACAACGAGGAACGAAGCTTCTGCTAATTAAGCAGAAAACCCCGTACCTGACGGTACGTACCTGACGGTACGCACCTGGAGGCCTACTCCATGTTGGAAAAGAGCTTCAGACTGGGTTCTTCATAGTCATAAAAATATAATTGCGGAAGGGTAAGGAAGGAAGGAGGGAAAGCCGTATTACGGAGAGAAAACCCTCTTGTAGAGATAGGTGTGAAATGTTCCAGTGTCGCAAACAATAATAGTGTAGCTCTCTGGACCCCCTCAACGTGTGAAAATGGTTTGTGCATTTCAGACGTTCTTGAAGCGGAACTTGTGCAATATACATGAGAACAGTGAACAATGGAACAAACAACAACAGAACAGGACAAATTAATTATGACGTCGAGCGTGTTGTGATGTTACGCAAAGAAGCAGTATCGGTATCCACATCATCAGATGTGTGGTCCAATTCATCCTCGCTATTATCGTCCAGTTCCTTTAACTCTGGAGAAGACGAATTATGATCATCGGAGGATAGGTCGTAAGCAGTGTTGGTATTGTGCGTAGTCATTGCATCACTCAAGGTGACCAAGGGTGATATGACAGACGAAAGGAAAGACATAGCAGCGTCTGGTGTAAGAGCGTGTAGATCCAATGCAGGAATAACACGATCATGTGCATCAGACATAGCTGTGTGGAGGTGATGAGCTGCTGCATCGATTTGAACTCGCTGTGCCTCATTATACGTATCTGGAGGGAGCTGTCCAATAGACGAGATAAGCGACCGAGAGATGATATGGTTTGTATACAGCAGAGGTCGGTATTATAGTGTTCTGATGCATCTGAAGACTTAACAAAATGTTATCTAGTAACGAAGCATGTTTAATGTTCTCGGTCACTTGAGTATTAAGGGCTTCGTTGTTTTCTTGCAACTGTGTGAGAGACGTTAGAGCAAGCGATAGTTGATGTTCTCGTGCCATCAATTGCTGTTCGGTGTTAGTGAGACGTAGGGATAAGGACTGAATCTCTTCTTTTAATTGGTGTAAGGATGCAGCCATATTGTCGTTAGCTCTATCTGGCGTGGGCTCAGCGGGTGGATTATCGATCGGCGCTGGTGACACATCTTCAGAAGCGGTATTATTAGAGAAAGTGTCAATGATATGGGATGGGTAGCCAACCTGGATTAATACGTTTTTAAATGCTAGTTGTTGATAAGGTGGAAGTTGGTGAAAGTAGTGAAGCATTGGCGGTACCGTCTCGGAAGAAGTTGCGTCAAGTTGATGAGACACATCGTTAACAAAGCGTTCGATGAGCACGTTAAGTAACTCCCCAGGATTGGTAACCACGCAGGTTTTATCTTCCACCGATTGTAACAAAGACCAAGCTGCCACAAGAATCTCAAGATTTACACTCGAAATGAAGGGCAGCTGCAATAAGAGCATGGTGTTAGCGTCAGGATTGACAAGAATTTTATAAGCATCAACGTTATGGGATGTTGCAGTCTGCATGATTGCCTCTTTGAGCAGCTTGTTAATAGCAATGGACTTTCCAAGGCGTAGGATTATAGCGCGTATGTGGGCAGCTGGATCATTATAACACGAGAGCTGGAAGGGCCGCTGATTGTTGCAAATTAACGCTATCCCATGATTCGACAAGTTACACATCACACAAATCCACAAAAAGAAAGGGCGCGGTACATCGAAGCAGTGCGATGCATGTTGCTCAGACGCGAGATGATCCTCAATAATTTGGCGAATCCTGTCAGTTTTAAGCTCATCTTCAGTACAGATGATGAGCACGAAGGGTGTGCCTGGCACATCAGTTTTGTTGTAGCACTTTGTACACGTCACATGCACTTTGACAACTCCTTTAATGGGTGGAAAGCGGTGAAAGCGAATGCCTTCATTAGGAGATATAGCGGGGGCGTTCCGAATGCGCTTTGCTTTGACGCACAGCAGTGAACTAAGATATTGGATATCGTCCACAAAGTCTGTCTGTTGTGCTTCGGTAAGCAGCTGCTGCACAGACTTAAGCCAACACTGAGGATTATTATGTTGGGGGATGAGGAAATTCGGTGGGGATGCACCCAGGGCGGATATATTCCCTGACATCATCGCAAGTGCGTCAAATCTGCAATGTTTAAGCAGGGAGTACTCAGACTTTGATGGTTGCGATTTATACGGTTGTTGGACATTTGTCTTGGGTGCCTTAGGCGTAACGGGCGTAGATTGATGTCCTTGAGCCACCGACAAATAGGTTTGATGCTCCCGATTAGGGGAACTAGTCGGTGCGACGCTTTGAGTTAGAGCATTAAAAGGTGGGGATAGTGACAGTGCACCACCACGACCACGGTTCAGGGTAGAGTGGCGTCGGCTCGCAGCATCTTTGTTTTTAGTGGGATTCATCATGAGAGGGATCTCCACATCACATCTGTTATTGCATTTCACATTTTAGCGAGCCAGTATTCCTTTACATAGCAGGGTTAGTTTAAGGTCATTTCGGACATAATGAAGGGTAATGATTAACCATCTTGTTGAGCTATGGGTTGTTGTAAGCCGAGTAACGTGCGAAATCTGCTGAAGAGCGGAGCTCCAAAGGGTTTAGTAAATCCATCGGCGATATTTTGGGTACCGGAAACATGATGTAGACGTATACGACTGTACGTAGTCACGAATACGGAACCAGCGTGTGCTGATGGCTTTGGCCTTAGTCGCACTGTCGGAATTGTTGGAAAGATGAAAAGCAGGGGCAGAATCTCCCAGTATAGGACTGTTACGTATGAACGACATGTCCGATGGGAGGGGATTGTCGTGAGCATCATAGTCTAGTAGCAAGTCTTTCCCTGAAGATTAGCGGAGATAGAAGTGAGGATTTATAGCGAATGCCATTTCTGTTAACAATTTGCGTAACCAGACCACATCATCGGCACACATATTAAGGGCGATAAGCTCACTCTCATGCGTAGGAGTAGCTGTAATAGGCTGCAACTTAGACTTCCAAGTAATGAGAGAACCAAACAAAAAGATAGCGTAGCCGGTTGTAGATTTGCGGTCTTGTTCATAAGAGGGTGCATTATCGGCATCTACGAACGCGACCAGCGGATCAAAATTACCTGAATTAACTTGTTCTTTAGTGTAATCCAGCATGGTGGCCATGTCAGTACGATTACCGATAAGAAGTCGAAGATGGTCCATTAGAGCGGAAGAACCAGAGTAGTACCAGAGGCGAAGATTATGCTTTTCGGGCTTGCGCAAGTAGCGGAGCGTCCCTGTTAGTACTTGAACATGTAGAAATGCTGGATTATGCATTCCTCGAGAGCAACGACTAAGACTTTGTGATAGATCGGGGCGACAGGCCAATTGGACAAACGCGAGCTTGCCGAGTAGAGTAGAAAAGGTATGAAGGATGAACTTGTCCATATCAGAAGATGGCTCTCCAGTTTTATACGTGGCTGATGGTGACATCGGTGTGGAAGTGGGACGTGGCTGCATTAAAATGGGGTACTCTTCGAACAATGCATCAAGTTTAGCCTGACAGTCCAGTGATATAGAGCCATCAGTTGTACGCGTTATGCGCATGCCTAGGAGAGTATGGACTTCATCGAAGGTGTCGACTGAGTATTCCTTTTTCAGGGCTTGCTGGAACTCACGACGTAGAGTTTCCGAAGTGCAAGTAATGACGACGTCGTCTACTGAGAGCGTGCAAATTAGAAATGTAGCGTCAGCTTGGACTTTAGCGTAAATGCATGTGTCTGTTAGAATCGTGTATAGCCTAATGAATCAAAGAAGCCGTATATGGTTTGATTCCAAAGGGCAGGGCTCTGACGTAATCCATAGAGAGATTTAAGTGGCTTTGGGAGACGACGGCCTTGGTATTAGTATCTTCGGGATCGAGAAGGTAAATGCCTTGTGGCAGTTTGACATGGACATGAGAGTCGATGGGAGCTTGAACTAAAGCGTAAGGTACGTCGACATGCTAGACGGGAAGTCGCAGATGAGCTGCTAGCGCCAGAACACAACGGATGCCAGTAAGCTGTGCCATAGGGCTGAATGTGTTGAACAAATCGGTGCCCAAGGAGGCTAAGAAGCCTCGTAGGACCAGGCGTGCTTTATGCTTAATGTACTGACCAGCAGCGTTGGTTTTTATACGTAGGACGAGGCGGGTGTCAATGGGCTTTGAGTTGACCATTGGCAGTGCTAGTTTAAAGCAGCCGAACTTAACAATATCAAAAATCTCTTTGGAGATGGCGGCGACATAAGCTTTGCGATCAGCGTCTGAGAGACCTTTGAGGCAGTTCATCTCGTATTCATCAATTTTGATATCGTTGGCTTGAATCTTGTATTCGTCCGAACCAACAGTGCTGGGGTCATGAGTCGTCGTCAGATGAGTAATTGCGTAAGAAGCGACATTATCGTGAGGATGAGCGTGATCGGGATCTTCGACGAGTTGAACAACTAGTAGAGGAGCATCACCAAGGTGAGTCTCAATGTAATGCGATTGCACGGTGATATAGTCTTCGATGGCGGAGAGGTGAGGCTCGGAGGCACCGTAAGAAGCGTCATTATGATCCAAAATGGAGTGGGGCGTGAACAAAGCATAAACATATTGAGCGGGAGGAACTTGAAAGGCGTGAGCATGTTCAGAAATTAAATGAACGAGAGCTTGAGGAAGGTGAAAGTCTGCAAGGTTGACGTCGTCGCAGAAGTGAACGTGAGGAGCATCAGGCGATGGGTGGCTATGGCTCCTATGACACATAACTGAAGAGGACTGTGAAAGCGCTTGGTGCACACGGTGATGAAGGGATGATGTAAATTCCCCCTCTGGAGGTATAGCCGTCCAGTGGATGCCATGAGCAAGATGAAGGGAGTGGAGGGCGGGGTCGCAGAAAGTGATGTACTGCTTGGAGAGGTCATACTCGAAGTCGGCAAGCGTACCACCGGCTTGTTTGTAAGCGGCAACAGTAGGCGAGGCAATACGAGTAAGAACATCCTTGAGATTGGTTTTGCGACGAGGTTGAGGGTGATGAGGACCACGGGTGAGACGTAGGACATCCTGGGAATAGAGAGACCGACAAGATGGTAAAAGTGGCAAAGTGTTGGAGGACACTTCAGATGTAGGTGTGGTGGCGGAAGTAGCGGGTGCAGAAGCAGCTGGAGCACATGCGGGAACGGGAGAGGGAGCATGGAGATGAGAAGAAGGAGCCCCCCTCTCGTGATCAGTGTCGGTAGGCATAGCATTCCCCCTCTGCGTCGCATCATTGAGGGTGCTGTGAACAGAGAAGGGAATGTCGGGTGAAGGTGCTGGAGGTGGATGCTGTTCATAATCAGGAGGAGATTTAGACATAAGATGAGGAAAAGTCAGTTTAGAGGAAACACGGACTTGGCCATTTTCAGGATTAAGGACAACATCGGCTAAATGATTAACATGGGGTGTTATTAAAGGGTTTATAACATTAGCACCACATAAGTAGATGTAAGGACGACATCGAGGCTCATGTTTATGAAATTCGTTAGGTTCCAAATGCAGATAACAAACAGAACCAAAAGGTTTGAGGTAGTCCTGTTGGGGAACATTACATTGGTCTAACAAAACTTGTTGGGGGCTTAGGACTTTATTATAAATACGTTCGAAGGGAACGTTAGGGAGGAGATTATACGATTGGATGGCATGTATAACAGCCCACGGGTAGTGTGGTGCCGGATCTGTTAGGGGGTGACCTTTATAGGATACATTAAGCATATGCCGGAGTCGTGTAGACGCGGCAGTGGCTATGTGACCAACAGCGGCTTCTACTTCATGATTAAAGACATGTAAGTAAGGGGGGAACGCGGACATATTAATACCATGTTCCACACGAAAGGGAGTTGTAACATGCTGAGATAAATAGGGTTTAAAGGAATCACAATAAATTTGTTTTAGTTGTACATGAACATAAGTAGAACAAAACTAACTAACTAACTAACTTCAGACCTCTCCCGAGCATGGGAGCCAGGCCGGACCGACAGGAGCCAGTCCGGAATCACGGGCCTGTAGACGAGGAGCGCCGAAAGGTGGGTCGGCGGAGAGTGATCATCAAGCTTGTCGCCATGCGACGAGGAGACCGCGATGTGACTGACAACCAACTCGTCGATAACCTTCCGTCTGCGCCCCCCGGCCATACCCCGTCCCACTGCGAACGTTCCGGCTGCCAACCGGCCCGCCCGAGAGGCGAATAGGTGCCAACCCACGCCGGGAGGGCGGATGCCCTCGCAAGGCTCAGGATTCATGAGGCACCGTCCTCCATCGCAACCATGCGGTCGGCGATCAGGGTAAGGGGAAAGTAGAACAAAAATTACGGACAAACTCAGGGGCGTTACAAAATTCGCTGGAGTTAGTGCTACGACAAAAGTACACTAACAAAAATTTATAAATGGGACACTTAATAACAATGATATGTCGAAAGGATCCCCATTCTGAGAGAACGGGTACGTAACCACCGTCACATGCCGAGGCTTCACCAGGTTGAAAAATTTTTTCGAATGATGGTTGCTTGGTAAGGTGATGTGGATGCGGAAAGTGTTTTTTATGAATCGTACAATCCACACCGAACTTACGGTAGGGTACGTCAGATGGGTGGTGTCCAGGACTGGCAATAACCTGAACAGCTTTTATAGCTTGAGAATCACTAGAATGGTGGATGTTGTGAAAATTGGTAGCTCGTTGTTGCGCATCTCGAATGCGAGGGTGCCCTGCATGCTTTCTTATCGAAGGGCGCATGCTTCTCATGGAGCTGTCTTGGCGTTATAAGAGGGAATTTGTTTTTCTTTAGTAGGAGATGTATATCTGCGGATGAGTGTGTTAGAGAGGAAGAGATGAGCTACCGAATCGAGATGAAAGAGGGAAGGAAGTTCGTGGTTAGAAGCAAGATTATCACAACATGAGAGAGTTTTTATTGGAGATGTAGAACATTGTAATGGAACTCTGGTGTAATATTAAGGATGTATCTGTTGGGAATATATTTGTGAAGAAAGTCGACCTATAGTTTTTGGTTAGAGAGGCGTGATCAGGGTCAAACGATGGTGATAGCGTTAATTTACGCAAGTCATAGAACAAGCTGACACAAATGTTTATAAATAGTATGATATGTTCCAGCCGGAATAGCATTAGCGATGTATGTCACAGCATAGGTCCGGGACAAAGACAAAGGAAATTGATTTGAGTTTGGTACGCTGTGAAGTTATTGGCGCGTGCCAATTCGCGAGTTGAGTAGTGTCGAATGCGATCGAGTTGTGGATCGTACACGAGCATATTAGCAAATCCACGAATGTTAGGAGTAGGAGTGTATATAGAATGAACTTTGGCACCCATCTTCCTATCGCTTGATGTAACAAAGCCCAGGTATCTGCTTTGGGACAGATGCATGTCACTTAAAGCAAACATTTTATCGATAAATTCGAGACGATTTTCCTGAGGGTAGAAGACAAAAGAATCGTGAAATACAGGAGAAGTATAGGGGGCCAGTGCTTGTACTAGACGACGCGTGTCTTGATTTTCATTATTATTATGGTATGCTTGGCAAAGCCAAAGAAAGCCAGTAACAGGTTCGAGAGAAGCAGTCTTATCGATTCCGGCATCATGTGTTAGGAAGGTATAGGTTTCGCCAAAAGCATTTATATGTGCCTGGTATTTAGAAGAGCTTGCGAGGGCATCCGCCCTCCCGGCGTAGGTTGGCACCTATTCGCCTCCCGGGTGGGCCGGTTGGCAGCCGGAACGTTCGCAGTGGGACGGGGTATGGCCGGGGGGCGAAGACGGAAGGTTATCGACGAGTTGGTTGTCAGTCACATCGCGGTCTCCTCGTCGCATGGCGACAAGCTTGATGGTCACTCTCCGCCGACCGACCTTTCGGCACTCCTCGTCTACAGGCCCGTGATTCCGGACTGGCTCCTGTCGGTCCGGCCTGGCTCCCATGCTCGGGAGAGGTCTGAAGTTAGTTAGTTAGTTAGTTATTTAGAAGAGGAGTTAGAAGCTGTTATGTCTCCGCCTGTATGTCTTCTACCGGTGATGTACATGATGGAGGAAGTAGAGGATTTATTTAAGAATAACCTGTGAGATGGTTAGTTAGATTCGATCGTTGTAATACGAAAGGACACAGGTAATGTGATAGATTTAGGGAATAAACGTCCCATAATATTATAGAGGAGCACAAAAGCCTTTAGTTCAATAGGAGATCTTATGCAAGCAAGTGGTTTTCTTGAATTAGTCAAGAATCCCAGGCGAAAGTTAGAAATGCCCTCCATTTCATCTTGACTGGGATGTTCGACTGTTTTGTTAGAGTGCAGACGAAGGAACAGCATAGTTAAGGTTTCAAGCTCAGTCACAGTTAAGCGCACGGATCCTGTACGACGAAAGATGTTGTAGGTTTTAGGTGTGGACACGAATGGTATGTTGGGAAAGACCTGCGTCCAAGGTTCGTCGACTATTAACTTGCGACTGATGGAATTAGCGTGGTCTGCAATGTCCAGAAAGGAAGTGACTCGTTTGTTAGGCCAGGAAAGCAGATCAAGACGGCCGGTGTTATATTTGCGTGCAACGAGGATCCATCTTTCTCTGGCTTGATAATCTCCACACAGATAGCATGGAAATCGGTCACATATATCCACCGTATAGTGCATCGTTGAGAAGATGAGATTAGCAACTCGTATATGATCTTCATACGATGCGGAGTGTGGTGGTGTCATTTCCATGAAAAGAACAAGCGGCTTTAAAAGCTCAAGTACACTTAGAGCACTTGGAAACAAGGAATCATCCATATCACGCTCGAAGGTGGAAATGGATCTCCCATTGATTATGTTGCGATTTGTGCATGGTGATGTCAATTCCACTATATCAGTGTAATATCGTGCACGTTCAGCGTCCGATGCTCGATGGAGATATGTCAGAAACTTGGGTAGGGATGGGAAAACTTCGATGGAACTACAGAAACGTCTTCGTAGCATGTGCGTGAGATTGTCGTCGCTCTCAACAAGAACTTTAACGTTGATGTTGATTTGCAAGTCATTAGAAGCGCAAGCCAAGAATGCAGGAGTGGACATCCCAGAGCAAAGTAGAGTTACAGTAGGTGTTCGTGAGCTAGGAGACGTAGTTACTGTGTGAAGCAAACGTGTGGTAACCTTGCGTCATACGGGAGGTGGGAAATGCTTGCGTATGTAAGGCAGCTGCGAATGCATTGACTCCAAGATGGTTTTAAGCCATGGGACGTAAATTACGCGTTCCATGAGGGTGGAATATAGTTTAAGCATTTCGCGTTGTTCATTAAAAGCACATAGTCTGAACTGTAGTGAGCGAAGTTCCATTTTACGCGCTTTTGCTTGTTGTAGCGAATAAATTGGTAGAGTAGGCAACAGGTTATTAAGTCTAAACAAAGTAATCTTGACATTATCATCAATTTTACTCTGGATAGATGATTGTCCTTTAAATTCAACTCCATAAAGATGTATACCAAGTTTATCTTCTCCCCATTGAGTCATGCTGATGATGTGCAGATCGGGATCGTTATGGTCGTTTTGCTTGGGTAGGAAAAGCGCAACGTCTAGCTTTACATATCCCACATTTGGATGCTTTGGGAGAGCGGGAATGACAGTCCTTATAATCATAGCATGTGTGATACTCTGCGTATCCGTAGCAGTCTGGATAGCAGGTGATAAGGACTCGGGTAGCTTTACGATGTGGATAGGATCAGCATAACGTTTAAAGTTAATTACATGTTGAGAAGCACATGTGTCAGCATATCCTGGCGTAGTCATTAGCGGCAAATTGTACTCGTTGTACAGTTTAAGCATTGTTGCATAACAGGCATGTGTTGAGCTTTGACCAAACACGTACTGTGTCATGAAACTTTGCGTTTGTTCGGAAGGCACAACGACGAGTGTAAAACCAGTGTTTAATTTTGGTAGCAACACAGGGGGATCTGTACCATCTTCATTATCTTCATTGGTTAAATTACTGGGGAGCTCAGAGTGCGAGGAAGTTTCCCGAGCTTGACGACGAACGATAGCATTCTGAGCTTCAGCATTTACGTGCTGCAATAGCGGCTGAGGGATGTTATCGATTTCATCATCTTTAATGGACAGAAAAGTGTGGAACATTTTCTCTGTATCAGCAGTCCCCCTCTGCTCCGCATCACTGGGGGACGCTTCAGGAGCAGATGTTTCAGCTTGATACTTTTCTTCTGAAACATGAGATTCCTTATCGGCTTCTAAGAGGCTCATTATGGTATTGGACATAGTATCAACTCGAGATAAGTAGAGATGAACTTGGGTGGCTTCGTCAGGATCTAAGGACTGTGTCGAAGCTTGAGAAGCGGTTGTCCAGAGGGTGCTCAGTAAGCTTTTCATTTCCTCCTGTACCATTTTAGAGTCGGTAGAGGGGTTGGGATTCGCTTCCTGTAGTTTACCAAACAGATGGCGAAGACGATCAACTTGATAAGTAGCCCGGTCCATAAGAGACATATTAGAGCGTGCATTGCGGTTAGAGGAGGGTGAGTAGACAGGACGATCGAAGCTGGTACCTTTGACGTTATAATTTGAAGGTGGACGATAGTACGACGTGTCACGAGGTAAAATTGTCGATGCTTTATCTTTTGCATTACGAAGCTTACGAGCGTTGAAGCCAGACTGCCCAGCTACAGTAGCTAACAACGAGTAAGCATTGGTTAGAGAGTCGTGGGATTGATGAATAGTATCCATCAATAATACCTTAGGTGGCTTGGTCGCGGTAGTACCAGGGATGTAAGGGATCCAGGAAGCGGGTTTATCCAAGCGTCGGTTAGAGGAAAACTTTGTTTCATTATATATCTTTAACAAGAACTCCAATAACGGACGATCGTCGTTAGGATCAACTAGCTTTAACAATTCAGGATCGTGAATCGAGTTGTTCCCAGAGCGTGTCTCGTAGAGTTTACACCATTCCAATAAAGATTGAGAATAGCGCTCGTGATCCGAGGGATTAGCATATGGACGGTAGATCTCCTCGTGAGCTTTGAGAGTCACTCGATTATGGAATCATTAAATTGGATTGATGCTTCATCATTATTTAATTGCTTTGCCTGAGATTGGAAAGCAAGGAGTTGTTCGACAAATACATGGGCATACCAATTAACATTTAAAGACATTCGATTAAACTGAGATTTGAGCTCAGTGACATCTGTACAAGACACTGTCTCATAGTAATGGTGAGCTAAAAGCATTACTACACGTAGTTTATTAGGATGTGCAGTAAGTGCATATATCTTCTTTAATTGAGGCCACATAGCGAGTGCGGGTTTGTCCTGTGATTCCAGATTTAAAAATGTGTACAAGAAACCAGCATAAGTTTCGCAGTGTTTGATCCAGTCGGTATTAGAGAGACCTTTAAAGGATATGTTAGTTAGAGATGAATCATACACAATTGATTTAGGGAATCGGGTATCTAATAAAGCGAGGACACGTTTAACATCCTCATTTAATTCGGGACGAACGAGATTGTATGACTCTTGGTAGTAAAGTCGTTCGAGATTATTACGGACATCAACTGATAGTTGATGTGATGAGTTGACGTGCCAAGTTTTAAGATGATCAGGCAGGGCATCTTCATCAGGTAAGTTTAAATCGTTTACTTGTTCAGCTTTCCATTGAGCGAAGATGATATCAACTTCTTGTTCTAGAAGTTGGTTATACTCCGGAGCATTCCGGGTGTAAGCTTCATATGAATCGAAGCAGAATAACGCGTCCACGTATGGCCTTGTCATATGCCTGCGAAGCACCTCAATTTGTAAGCTCACCTTGGTTGAGTTGTCTTGGAAACGCAATCCTGCGTTAATTTTATCAACGAGGATTTGTTCTTGTTTGTAGATATCCGTAGTGGATATTGGTTTTTCTTTTGACATGGTTGTGACCTATTAAAGAATAGGTTATAGGATTGATAGACATATTCGACACATAAGAATGAAGGGTTTCTCGAGTGCGGGTTATATGTACAGTACGCTATTTTAAGCGCGGGCTTATTTACAAGACCAAACAAATCAACATGTTATTTAAAAACAAGATGACTTGAGACTGAAGAATGGATTAATTCTCGAGCAGACAGTCTTTTGTTGGGGAATAGGAGGAAAAACCCGTACAAGTTTCCGCGGCTTGTGTAGGAAAAAATTTTAATTTTATTGGTTATGCGAGTGCATATGACCAGTGACGGACCCAACTCGGCCACAACCCAAATTAACTGGTGGGCGCATACCGTCACACAGCAAATATGTACAGTAGACCACCGCCAAACACATTGTCGCATTGTACTCGTGATCAGGCGTAAATTGATCACTCCTGTGGCGGCAACTCCTGACCGCTAAGGCTTACCCCCCCCTCTCTCGAGGCTCGATACCCGTTCAACGGGGCACCTTTCCCGATCTTTTTAGTGACATCATACCTCTCTTTTGTGAGAAGCATTCTTGCTGTATTCTTGTAGTTTCCTTGCTATCATATACCATCTCTCCATATTGTTGAGAGGCTTGGTGAGCGTGAGCAAGGTGTGTGTGGCGAGCTTATCCGACCCCGCGTTCGTGTTTTCCTCGTTCGGTGAGGTCTAGGACGAGTCGGTGAGTACCCCCTTTGTCACCCGGGGGTCGGGAAGGTTTTTTTTTTTCTGTGCCGCCATACGTGGTGGAGTACACGAGATCGTGCGACTACATCGGTCGCCGACGAGCGAGTGCTGCCGTACGTGTTGTATTACGTGGTCCGGATTTGTACGTGAGCCCTGATCAAGCACACGGAGTTCCATTGGACCGGTTTGCGTTGAGAATATACGCGAACGTTGTTTGTGTTCGTACGATCCGAGTGACGACGAACACGCGTGCGAGTTGGAAATCGCAGCGCATTCTCCCGGGAATTGATTTTGGTATAGCTGAACGGTGGAAGCTGTTTACCGAGTGGGATCGCTACCCACGGGCATTTTTGAATTGCCAGCGGATTGGACTTCCGCGAGTGCTGTTTTTACAGCGACAGATAGCGTTGTTGGAATCAACGTGAATTACTTCGAGTGATCGGATCCGGACGTGTTTCGAATTCTTGATCGATATTTGATACAGTATGGAGATAAACGCAGACGTGCGCGAGGAAGAATCTCCTCCAGTTCTTCCCGCCGCCCCTGCGATAGGCCGCGCGGAAGGTGAATTAAGAGAGGCCGAGGCAGTCGACGTTGCTGACGTGCCCCCTGATGTGCCTCCGGATACTGCCATTTTTTCGCCGTTGAGTCCAACGACTCCGGATCGTGGCGAGCGTGTTACTATTGAGCGCGGATCTGCAGCCCGAAGTCGACTTCGTGAAGACCTCGAGCGGAGACGTCGCGAAAATGAACGATTAGCTGAGCTTTTTGCTCGTGAAAGGGCTGAAGCGAAAGAGGAAGCGGCTCGACGAGAAGTTGATATGCTCAATGATGCATTACAGCAAGAGATTAAGACCTCGAAGACCCTACGCGAAGAGGCTGAACGATTTCGTCGTGAACGAGATGAATTGTTAGCCGAACGTGCGCGTCGGGAGAGTAGCCGCGAACGACCCGTGAGTCGACCCGAACCGGAATCGCCCGTGAGGCCGCCTGAACCGGAAAGGAACACTGAAACGGGGAATGAACCTCCGCCCCGAGTCGATACGGAGAATGAGGGTAGGGCGGACGTTGAGAATGAATGTACGAAAATTTTATGGGAATCATCGCGGGGAATATCGCAGACGGTTGCCAACGCCTTCGAAAAGGGCAACTTGAGCCGATCCCATCGACCCACTTCCAGTTTGAAGCCTGATAACTTCAAACTCGTCATCGACGGCCGAGACCAACGGCAATTTAATTTGGATTCGGCGGCGATGATGCATACTTTAGCAGATGACCATTACTCGGTCGAGAAATTACGTTACTTACTACCTGTGCATCTACGGGACACCGTTGCACCAATTTTTGAGGAACACTTGCAGAAATACGAGGAGCTCTGCGATGAGCTACCACACGGTCCGTCGTTTTACTTGAAATCAGATACTGACGATGAAGAGCATGGAGTCTCGGTTCGTCGTATCCGTCGTCTTAACAAGACGTATTGCGACAAGATTTTGGATTATTTTAGATCGACTTGCCGACCTCCGCGCACGCAGCAGGAGCTGCTTGACAAGCTGCGGAAGGTCACCCAGGCTTCAGTTCCGAAGAAGTCTGGGGAGCGGCACGTTCAAACGTATTGTACCAGATTCCAATCTGAAGCCTTGGAGTTTTGTTCCGTGTCCAGCCGCACGATGGATGATGTCGATATCCTTGACCAGCTTATCAGTGGATTGACGTCCAAGGAGTTGAGGACCCGTGTGCGGACTATGAGGAGCGGACATCCTGATAGTTACGTGACTTTTAAGTCGATGGTAGCGCTTATTACGCGGCTCGAGAACGACTTGCGAAAGTTGATGGAGGAGGAGAAGGACCAAGGCCCACCTAATCCGAAATCGAATAAACCGCCGCGAGGGCGGGGAGGTCGAGCTATGGCCTCCGATCAACAAGCCAAGCAAGATGCGGATAAACCGTTTGGGAATACGGATCCGCTGATTTTACGAGATCCTTTTTTGTGGGGCAAGAGAACGTGCCCGCACTGTGGGTTCTTCTGGACCACCCATGATGAAGATGAACACGGAAGTCGCGTAGTTTGCAACCGCGATCCGGATCGTTACTACTGTGCGATGTGGAAGCGAATTCGTAAGCAGAAGAAGCAGCCCATATCGCGGTCCGATTGGGCAAAGCGTCACGATGCATCTCATGCGAACGCCACGCACGGATCGGACGGAGCCTTCTAATGAAATTCAAACGGCCCTCACCGATCTTGGAACCACAATGGCGACCATGGTGAGCGAGGTCAGAAGCATCAAGGATACAACGTCGTTTTTTACACGACAGCGAGACGGACGATCACCTTCTAGACGATCGTCACGCCGACATCGAAGCCAGAGCCCTAATCGAAAAGCCCATACTGCTCAAGACAGCCCGAGTCCTTGCCGTCACCGGAGCTCAAGTCGCAATTCGCGCCGGCGCCGACGTCATCGACATTACGATGACGAGTACGACGACGGCAGATATCAGGATAGTTCGGGACATTCAAGCGCATCTTTCGCGTTCCAATCTTTATGCGACGCGCCGCCAATGTCGGGGGTTGTCTTTTACCCGACGGCGCGCCCTGCCCGAGTCTCCGATGATGTTGCCGATGTCGCTGTGACGAGCAGCCATCGTTTGCAACAGGAGCAACATACCACCAACGCTCGGATCGTTCGGTGGCCTTCTACATCGTATGTGGAAGCAATGTCAGATGCTACTTGGGATTCTCCGCACTACTGGGAAGACTCAGATTCGGAGACTGACGAACCCATGCCGCAGGTTCCAGTGTTCCCCCATTCGTCAATGTGCATGTCTTGCAGGGCAGTTCACGATGATGACGTTAGACCTTTCGAGTTGACGTCGGGGACGACGTCTTCTTTTCCTACGGGGCCCCCCGAGACCGTTTTAGCCGTTTTAGCCGATGTTCTAGCCGATACCGCTTTAGTCGCAGCAGAGCAGACCACAGCGGCGCCGATGGAGGAGAAGTTGACGGGAATGTCCGATTTGATGGACGAGAAACGACGATTACCAGAAGTTCCTATGCTTCCGCTTCCAACTGATGCGCCGGGGACGGCTCATGTTTTTTCTGCTGCCCCCCCCCGACAATCAAAAGTGGACGTTCCGCCGGATCCTGAACCTGAACAGGAGCCGAAAGTAAGGAGCGAGCCGAATGTGCGCGTCGAAGGTGAAAAGATCAATAAGAGCCACCCTGAGGTGAGGTTCAAATACGAAGAAAAGTTCGATGTGCCATGGAAGGATGCACCGCGCGATGCGGACGGTGTATCGTTACCGCAGATTCCCGAGCACGTCAAGGACAATGATGCGATGAAAGTCGTAATTCCGACGAAGGAAGAAGTTGAGAAGGTTGTTCGAGATCTAGGAATTCCCGACAACCCGCATCTGGATGATGATGCGAAGATGATGTTGAGCCATTGCGTGCAATACGCGTGGGCTTTCTTTGATCCGATTATGAGACCCGTGGACTCGCCACCGGTTTCTCTACGCTTTAAAGACGCAGACCCACGACCGATCAAGATGACGCCTTATAGGTTGACGCCAGCAAAGCTCGAGTGTCTCAGAAAGCAGATCACTGAGTGGTGTCGCGATGGAGTCATCCGACCGGCGAACTCTCCGTGGGGATTTCCTGTACTGATGCTGCCTAAGAAGGGAGCCGAGGCCGGGACGTCGAATGCTTTTCGTGCTGCCGTTGACTTGCGTCAGCTCAATGATCAGCTGGTCAATGACAGTTGGCCGAATATTCGGCAAGATGATGCTTTGGCTTTTCTTGCCATGCGCCGTTGGCGGACGTGCATTGATATTCGATGGGGTTATCATAACTTACGTTTGGACGCCGCTGCTCAGGACGCTGTTACGATGGTTAGTCCACTTGGAGCCCATAGTTTCTTGCGCTTGCCTCTAGGAGTAAAAACAGCAGGAGCTCTCTTTTGTAAGCAGATGGCTAGCGATTTGTCCACATGGATGTATAAGGACTTGGTCGCGTTTGTCGACGATATTATGATGGGATCGGATGAATGCTGTGCCATTTAGCGCAGCGAGGATATAGTGGACGAACTTCCAAGTTCCACCTCCTCAAAGATGAAATCGAGTTTTTGGGACATATTTCGACTCCGGAAGGCTTGAAGCCGAATCCCAAGACGTTAGAAGCGTTGCAGCAGATGCCGATTCCCGGTACGTTGCCCAATACGTCCCCGAAGATCCAGATTCGATCTTTCATTGGTATGAGCAACTATTGCCGCCGATATGTGGAGAATTATTCGAAGATTGTGGAGCCGCTTCGGCGATTGTGTCTTGAAGGCGTTAAGTTTGAGTGGACGCCTGAGTGCCAAAAGGCATGGGACACGATCATCGAAGCTTTGGTGGATTCTCGTGGAGTTTATCATCCTGACTACGATCTTCCTTTTCAGATCCGCTCGGATGCTTCCAAGGATGGTCTGGGTGCGTATCTTTTTCAGCTCGTGGAAATCAAGGACGAAACCGGCAAGGTGACACGAGAGGAACGAGTAATTGAGTATTGGAGCCGAGCTGTGCCGAAAGAGATGCGGAACTATGAGCCTCGCCGGCTAGAGCTCCTGGCAGTTATTCTTTCTGTTGAGCATTTCCGCTCTTATATTGAAGGTCACAAGACGATCCTTGAAACAGATCATCGCAACTTGACGTTCTTACGAAAGGCGATGCACTCGTCTGGGCAGTTGGCTCGATGGGCGATGCGGCTCGCCAATTTTGATCCTGGATTGGGTTACAAGCCAGGGAAGTCGCCGGGAATGAGCATCCCTGACTGTCTCTCTCGCAATCCTATAGATCATGTCATCGAGACGGACGAGTTTGGTGAACCCTTGAACCACGCGTATCTACTGTGCCAAGAACTTCCTCGTTCTGTTGATGAAGGAGTACCTTTACATGGGTGCCATGTCATTCTGTCGTTTGTTACGACTGAGTTACCTGTGTAGGAAGAAGAAGAGGATCTCGATGATCCGGTGCATTTGGTCACGTCTCATGCTACGAGACAACGTCAGAAGCAACGTCTGCAGACCCAACATAGTATTTTCCGTGATGCCGATGATTACCAAGAGTACATCGACAAGATCCCGGATAATTTAACTTTGGAAGAGATAGCCAAAGAGCAGATCACTGATGCTACTTGCGAGGACATTCGTTATCGCATGGCTCTGGGCCATTCTCCTCGTCGGTACGGGGCCAATTATCGCTATCAAGTGGTGAAAGGAGTTCTCTACCGTGCCGCACCCGACTTGCACCCGATGATAGTCGCACCCCGAACTTTACGGACGCGCATCATCCGATTGTACCATGACACACCTCTCAATGGTGGTCATATGGGTCGTCAAAGTACAGTGCAGTCGATACTTGAACGTTTTTGGTGGCCCCGTATGTCTAATGAGGTGGGTGCTTACATTGCTGGTTGCATAGTGTGCAAGAAAGCTCGTACGCCTGAACCAAAGAGAGCAGGTCTGCTTCAGCAACCGGTGTATGATGGTGATTGTGTCGTCCTTTGTATGGATTTGTTTGGACCTTTGCCCAGTGCTGGTCCCGAGACATATCTCATCGTTTTTTTTTATCCATTTTCTCATTTCTTGATTCTCGACGTACTACACCATAAGACTGCTGAGTCAATCCTCGAGTCTTTTGTCGCGAATATATTACTCAAAGGTTATCTACCTCAGAGGATTCGTACCGACAATGGGAAAGAGTTCGTCAACAAGTTGATGGAAGAGTTTTGTCATCTTTTCAATGTTCGGTATAGTACCACGATTCCGTATCATGCTCAGGCTAATCCTGCGGAAAGGGTCAACCGCTTTATCAAGGCTTTCCTCCGTGCGTGCCTTCAAAACCGCAAGATCACGGAATGGCCCGAATTCGCGGAGTACATTGCTTTCTGTTATAATCGTAAATTTATTCCGGGGACTCAGATCTCACCTTTCATGCTTCGTCTTAACCGGCAGCCTTTATTGCCAACCGATTACACGATCATGGATCTTGATGTCCGCCGCCTGCCGAAAACTCGCTCCGATGTTGTGGCAGAGACTCGCGAGAGGCTGAAGTTCTATACCGCTACGGTGAACGAAGCTCGTGAGAAGGCTCTTCGTAAACAACGTCTCGCCTATAATGCGGACCATGTTGATGTGGAGTATGAAGAAGGTTCACATGTTCTGCTCTACATCCCTTTTCTTCAGAACAAGCTTCGACCGGAATGGCGCGGTCCATTCGTTATTTTGGAACGCTTGTCCCCGGTCACTTACAGGAGTGAGTCTCTTGATTATCCCCCCGAACGCCGCTGTGTTCATGTTAGTCAGATTACCCCTGTGATGGTTTCTCCAGTGGTCGATCGAGCTGTGCCCAAGCCCAAGGAGACCTTTCGGGATGATTACAAGCATGGTATGTTCGTTATCTTTCGGATTCCGGATAATAAACGGTCCGATTGGCGAAAGAAGATTTATGTCGCTGAAGTTTATGAACCCTATGATTTTGTGAATGATCGAGTCGCTCTGCATTTCTATGCTGATCTCGGTCCCCATGACAAGGTTTCTTATTACAAGCCTACTTCACATCTCTCTACTCGCAAGCTTAAGCCGGAATACAAGGACGTGGACGGTCGCAGTTTCACCGACAAGACCAAGGTCAACAACAGTACCACTCCTTGTGTCACCGACTTCGCCCCGCATGAGATCGATGTGTTGATTCCTAAGTTCACTTTGCGTGGTGGACGCGTTCCTGAACCTGTCGTTGAACGTGCCTACAAGAAGATTCGTTCTCGAGATGCTCATTCAGCCAAGGCTCGTGCTTCTCGCCGGACTCGCTGAGGGCAGCTCGTGTTCTCACCAGGGGAGTCCTGTGGCGGCAACTCCTGACCGCTAAGGCTTACCCCCCCTCTCTCGAGGCTTGATACCCGTTCAACGGGACACCTTTCCCGATCTTTTTAGTGACATCATACCTCTCTTTTGTGAGAAGCATTCTTGCTGTATTCTTGTAGTTTCCTTGCTATCATATACCATCTCTCCATCTTGTTGAGAGGCTTGGTGAGCGTGAGCAAGGTGTGTGGCGAGCATACCCGACCCCGAGTCCGTGTTTTCCTCGTTCAGTGAGGTCTAGGACGAGTCGGTGAGTACCCCCTTTGTCACCCGGGGGTCGGGAAGGTTTTTTTTTTTCTGTGCCGCCATAACTCCATTTATACGTACAACACAGTTGGGCTGACACACCTGCGCATCTGGGCCCATAACCTGGAGAGATTTGACCCTCTCCGGGTACATGGTAGAGACTGCGTGCAGTCTTAGGCGTGTACAGACCATTCCGCTTGTCACATGCTACTACACAACGTAGGGATTTAAGCCCTAACTCCTTAAGGACATTAGGTCCCATATAAGCGTTTACACTGACAACGAGGAACGAAGCCTCTGTTAATTAAACAGAAAACCCCGTACCTGACGGTACGCACCTGGAGGCCTACTCCATGTTGGAAAAGAGCTTCAGACTGGGTTCTTCATAGTCATGAATAAGTAATTGCGGAAGGGTAAGGAAGGAAGGAGGGAAAGCCGTATTACGGAGAGAAAACCCTCTTGTAGAGATAGGTGTGAAATGTTCCAGTGTCGCACACATAATAGTGTAGCTCTCTGGAATCGGTCTTCCATTCCAGGAAAGCGCGATCGAGAATTTGATTCCGGAGGATCTCGTAGTCCTTGCATGACCGAGTGTATGCTTCGTACGAGTCGTACTCGAGGAAGGCATCGGCATGACTGGACCGTAATAATTGTTGAATATACTTAATTTGCAAGGATACCTTGCGAGTTTGAAGCTGAAATCGATTTCCTTCGTTGAGAAACTCAACTACAGGAGCTTCGAGCTTCAGTATGTCCGCACCTGTGATCGCCTTGGGTGCGGCTCGTGCTGCGTGTTCTGCCATAGCAGTTGACGGGGAACCTGTGGGTTCAGTCACGCAGTTGCCACTGTCTAGACATTCTAAGGGGGTCTGTCTATCGGTGTCTATGTACACTCATGCGTTATCGATGGAAAAAAAAGTCTATTTGACAACTGTGCAAGCTGTGAGTCCAGAATAGTGCCGCTAAGCGTACTCACTCATGGCAGCTGGTTATTTTGGTGCTCTCAAGGAGCTTGGTAAGTGCATTGTCATGGAATGTACGAGTGGACGTACCCAAAATATTCCATAACATGTGAGCAAGAGTACAGGTTAGCCAACTTACACACACATCAACATTAACATGACAACACGATACTATGAACAGGTGCACACAAGGTTACACGATCACGTGTGCAAAATATGCTATATACAGCCCGATGGTAATGGCGCTGTATAAACAAGCGTGTTTGCGTGGCGAGGCTGGACTGGTGCGGTAACAGTCCAAAACCCTTAGGTTACGTGCACGCTTTAACACATGGCTTCTGAGGGACTCGCCTGGGCCCATAACCTGCAGAGCATTTAGCATGCAGTGGTAAGTCACCTGGGAAACCATCCCGTCTCATCATGAACGTCTGGAGGGTTAATTCGAGGGATGAAAGGTATGTTCCCTATATCTTCAGAACACGACAGGCGGCATCTAGAACTACACGAGGAAGGTGAAGTGTATAGTGCTACATACCTCGGGACGCGCTAGACCATGATGATGAGCTTGAGCACAAATCAGAGGACTAATTGACTGTGTAGAAAGGAAGAAGAAGGGTAAGGAAGAGATCACGTTCTCGACGGACGGATAAGGGTAAGAGGCAGCAGATTTCTCTGCAGTCGTTTACCTTCGTCTGGGCACGCGACTTCTTGTTTTCTTTCTCGGCGTCGTGGTCAACCGACGTCGGCGTGTTGCCACCACGCTCCCGCTCGACCTGAGCGAAGCCCGCATCGATACCGTGTTCGTTTCGAAGTCGAAGGACGCTCCGGAGTCTCAGTGCGACATGCAGAACCGCTGAAAGCTTGATCACGGCGGCCCTTGTTTTGTCAGTGAACACTTATGTTTGCTCTCTAACAGTACAAGCTTAGTCAACCAAGATGCGGATTGACCAAACTTTAAGTGACCAAACTTGTTGAGGGTTTACGGTGACCAAACATATATGGTGGTTGGAAACTTGACTTTCCCCTTTACTAAATCAGTTTAGTAATGTAACGAGCATTACTTACCACATTTTGAATAAAGTAATTCGCAAAGTAAAAGTCGAGCATTACAGCGGGTCCCGCGTAAAGTAAAGGTAAAGGCTGCTCGGGCTGAAAATTTAAGTTTGCCGTATTTCTATTCAGGCCCCAGCCTCGTGCAGGGACGGAGCACTACGCAACGATGTGATGAGAGGACTCGCATGCTTTTAAGGGTTGATCGTCTCGTCGCCTTTGTATGGGTATGATCTCGGACTTTAACTCGAACTTCTTGAGGATGTGGCCGTACTTGTCTCGGGCCTACTTAATCAACTCCTTGTTCATGCGCAGGGTCACGACGTTGCCCTCAGTCATGACGATTTTGGCAGCTGAGATGATGCGCTCGCAGAAGCTCTCAGCAGGCAGCGCGCCGATTTTGCACTTCGAGACTCGTGCAACGTCTCGAAGGTAGCCGCACTCCTGGTTGCCTTCTATTCGCGTGTAGAGCTTGCCGACGTTGAGCAACATCATGTCCAAGAGCTTGGCATCCTGGAGGTGTCGGAGGAATTCGAGAGGTCGTCAGGAAATTCCTTGAGCCACTCGATGTTCGAGCGTACTGGACCCACTTCGTGAAGACGCGTTCGAACTCCACCTTGAAGTCCGGCATCGCCTCCTCCGATTTATCAGGTTGCTGCTGCTCTTCGGGCTGAGGAATGGCTTCGGCCCAACAGTCGGGCTCGATGTCGCCATCGTCATCTGAGTCGGACGCAGGCGCAGTCGCATGAAGGAGTTGCCGTCCTCCTCCTCACCGTCGCCATTAGTACCACCCTCGATCTCATCCTCCACGTTGTGGCATGCCATCGGAGGCGACTGCTCCGCTTCGGCCGGCCTGGCCGTCGCATGCGGGGTCCGTAACGCAGACATCGTCTACAGACCCCGCCACGTCGCTCAAAACGACTCGTCGACATGGGTGACGTACGGATGTAAAAAAAATACTTTACCATCATTTTGAAACGACTGTAAAGTAATGGTAAAGTAAAGTAAAATAGGTAAAGTAAAGGGATTTCGTAATATTTATTAGGGATCCGTCAAGTTTGGTCAAAAAGTTTGGTGAATTTCTTTCATGTTTGCTCGATTTTGATGTATGATTAAGGAAAAACTCACATGTGTGGTCACTTTCCAGAGAAGTTAGGTCAGTTAAGTTTGGTCACTCCGAAGTTGCATTAAGTTTGATCAATCAACCCTTCAAGTTTGATTAATTTCCTCGTAAGTTTGGTCAACAAGTTTGATCACTACTCCTCAAACTTCCACAGTATTGACCAAACTTCGGCTTTTAAAATCAAACTTAAGGAGGCTTTTTAAGGGGGCGCGTGCGCGCTTTTGGTGCGAAAATTCTTTAAAATGGTGCGAAAATGCTTTAAAAACGAGAGCTAGGTGCTGCAGCTACACAGAATCTACCGTGGCGTTACACGCGCGGCATGGACACCCCCCCATGGCCGCCTTAGAAGGAGGTCCGTCCTAACACAGCACGGCGATGCGCATGGAGAGCGGGCAGCGACACGCGGCCCCGAGAGCAGATTCCCACGGCTTGGCGTACTTAAGCTGGGCCCATTCTCGTACCTTCCATCGTTCGTAGAAGCCACCCAAACCGCGACTCACCACGGTGGTGTTGCCGTGGTCGTGCGTCATTCTTCAACAACAAGCGGACATAGGACACCAGAATTACACGGTCTGCGAGAGACGGATCACCCCATTCTGCATTCCAAAACTCGAGAGGGAGCCTGTCTTTGATAATCGACTCGGGGTTGAGAACGCGAAACTCGACGACCTCGAGAAACTGCGCGAGCAACGCCCCTCGAGCACCCAAAGATTGTAGTCCCACACTTGTGCGGGACCGTACAGGACCACGTTCAGGAGTTCCTCACCGTCGCGTACCCGATCCGGAGTTAGCTGTCCAGCTTGATCATGGGACGGCAACGCGAGCACGTGCCGTTACGCCAGCATAAACAACTCGCACGACCGTAAGAGAACACCTCCTTATCCTCCTCCTCCTCGCGCATCTCGACAACCCCGCCCTGCCGCAAGATCTCCCCGGGAGCTGCTGCTGCACCGTCGAGCACTGTACGAGAAAGTCGGCAAATACAAGCTGCGGCGCGAAGGGATGTCAAGACGTCGACAGCCTCGTTCCGGAAGATCGCCGACACCACCCCTGTAATTCTAACCCAGTCATCAGTACGAGTCTAAAGTATGACAAGTTTGATGTGATTGTTCGAAATTTGATCACACCAAATTGAATGCCTCCAAGTTTGACCATACACACGCATCAACATGCGAACACTCGCAGAACAACATATACAAACAAGGCCTGCGCAAGACAACGCTGATACCACGCTGTTTCGTCGCCCAAGATTATTCGGATGCGCCTTATTAGTTCGATGTTTATGACAGACTACAGCGAACGATCCCGGTTCGTCATCTCGTGCCTTTAGCGGATGACACTGTTGCAGATGTCTATCAAACGCATATGCCGAGAAGAGCCGCCTGACAGACTGAATAACTAACTAACTAACTTCAGACCTCTCCCGAGCATGGGAGCCAGGCCGGACCGGCAGGAGCCGGTGCGGAATCACAGAGGCAAATCACGCAGTGGTGGGGCAGAGGCGAGGGACGAGGACGGACTCGTTGATGGTGGACCGCCACTGCGCGGTCTTGTGCGAGGTCGTGCAAAAGCGTTGCAGGCCGCGGACGTGTTGGTCCACGAACAATCGACCTGTCCGTCGCGCTCTGCCCAACCGAGCGAACCCCATCCCAACACGGACTTTCCGGGTGCTAACCGGCCAGCGAGCCGCCTGACTTGCCCTCCATAAAGCCCTTGATGAGAACCGACACGGTCTCGCAGAAGTGCTTCGCGCGATAGCTGGATCTTTGTCGGCAAGAAGGTTCGGAGCAGGTGTGCCTTTTAGCACACGTGACGGTATTTTCTACTTGCACATCACAACGAGCAGCACGCACATAAACGCTGCATCTTGCATATAGCACTTGAACGACAGCGCTGTCGCGCTGTAGACCATGTTGTACACGCCGTCAACTTGCCGCCCGTGTCGAACATCATCTGCTGCAAGTCGGCCTCGAGAACACACCTGCTGAACTTGGCATCTTGGTCAGATCAGTACTTGGCATCTTGGTCAGATCGAGTAAAGTGGAGCCTCGTATTTGCGCGCTCTGAGCTGCGACAGCGTACTCGGCGATCTCTCATAGTCGTTTACCTTCGCCTGGGCACGCGACTTCTTGTTTTCTTTCTCGGCGTCGTGGTCAACCGACGTCGGCGTGTTACCACCACGCTCCCGCTCGACCTGAGCGAAGCCCGCATCGATACCGTGTTCGTTTCGAAGTCGAAGGACGATCCGGAGTCACAGCGCGACGTGCAGAACCGCTGAAAGCTTGATCACGGCGGGCCTTGTTTTGTCATCGAACCGTATGTTTGCTCTCTAAGAGTACAAGTTTAGTCAACCAAGAGACGGATTGACCAAACTTAAGTGACCAAACTTGTTGAAGGTTTACGGTGACCAAACTTATATGGTGGTTGGAAACATGACTTTTCCCTATTTTTTACTAACGTCTGAGTAAGTGCACAACGCTGCGGATATGGGGTAACGAGTTAGCAGATTTCTCTGCACCCGTTCTGCCGCGTAGACCCAAAAGCCAGTACCCTGAGGGATACCCAAGGTGGGCGATCAGCCGCCTTGGTACAAAGGCAGGGTATATTAGTGCGCAAGCGTTGTCGACGCCGTCAGCACTCTGGCCGAGCCGATGGCGAGGCACCGGGAGGCATAACAGGACACGAAGCTCTCCTTCTTGTCCCCACTTCCTAATAAATTTTCTAGAAGTCGTGCCACAAAATCAGGGCCTGGATCGAAAGGGGCTGGATCAAAGACAGCGGGTCGTTGAATCCTTTAGGGGACTGTATACTCTTTGATTCTAACGTGGAGTGTAACAAAAGTCTTTGATGGACTACATCAAAGTATGCGCTTTCACTTTGACTGAAGCGAAGCGCCAGTCATGCAAGAGAGACTCGCTTGTGTTATAGCATTGACTGCATACTCATGGGTTGGAGCGAGTAAAGCTTGAGTGTCCGGCAGCTTACCCCTCGAACAATTGCCCTCGAATCTTATATTTAATCTCTTATTCTAATCGCCGTATGCTGCTCGTGTCGGGCTGCTTCCGCATAAGTTGAAGCTTTTTCGGGCAATTAACGCAAACAACCGCTCAGAAGTCCAGATATACTTTTGAGATAAGAGAATACAATCGTGAACGCTCGTTGGGCTCTTTGATCGTTTTGAGCAAGCCAAAACAAGCATGAGGCACTAAGTCACAATATGGCAGCGACAGTTTACGAGCCGAGAACACCGAAATACGAGATCGTGCGATTTGCAACATGTTGCTGAGTGTGGTCTTCGACATTAGTTACTTTGCAAGGAAGTGAAGTCACTTAATGCACTCCATAACCATCTGCGAGACCTCGCGAGACACCGACCGCACGGCAATCTTTAGAATGCAGCTCCTTCCATCATCGAAATGAATTTGTGCGCGCGCGAGAACCCTGATGTCGCCAACAAACAAGCCCGATAAGTGAAGCAAGTGTGGTCCAACAGGCTTGCTGTTATCGACCTCCTCTGTACCATCTTCTGGCCTGAAGACACAACTAATCACAGGAAGCATACACTTACTTCATGGGAATGTCACGACAGCATGAGCCACGGCTCAGTTCTTTCCACAAGACACTCGTAAGTGCACATAAGACTTGACAAGATGCACAAACGCCAATGACTCCAGTTCGGACTGCATGCCGAGGCAAGTGGTCACCGCCAAAACGGCTGAGTTTACATCTTTGAATTGCAGAGCAAATTTTCCAAGCACTTCGCCAAGTTTTTCGCTATCCCATGCACGTTTGAAGTCACCAGCACTGGCCTGTAAGGATCACAATGGCACTAATACGCAAGCAACACGCAAATCGCCCAAACCTTAGCCATGAAATCAGCTGTCATCAATTCAACATCCTCGAGGGGATATTCTTCGGGAAAACCGCCTTCATCGCCTTCTACTTCACCAGATGTAGGATCAATGTCAACAACGCGGAATTTTAACTCTGCGGCGAATTGTGCAGATGCTCCAAGCGGAGCCTCATCTCTGCGCTGCAAAGCCACCCATGCCCTCGCCTCAACACCTGCTTAACTGTTCCCATCTGCATAACGATGTGCATACCGCATTGGATTCTTGGAGCGTGGATCTCTGTAAAGAGTTCATATGACTCATCGTCATCAGTACTCTCCAGACCGACATCTGCAGGTCGACATGACAAACAAAACATTCCATTGATGCACACTGGCTAGCACGAACATCAACCAGCAGCTGATCAGAAATGGTGTTTATGATGACGAATTCTAAAACAACATGGTCCTTCAATATGTGCTTAACACACGTGACAACATATTCTGTTTCTGATTCAGTCAGCTCTGTTGGTGCAGTGGAACGGAACACGCGCCCAAGACTTGAAAGCTCTGGGATCCTGTAAACTTGTGTTGCTGCATCATCATGTGATGTTGGGCTAACAGATTTGCCGGTCACCTGTTTCAGCTCATGATATCAATGATGTCACTGCATCTTGAAATGCGCACCAGGGGAGCTTGACTCGGATTCACGACAGGCACAGCCTCGACGACTGGAAGAGTGGTGTAGGATAAGATAGTATCGTCATTTTCGATTCCTCCCATTTTTTCAAATTTGTGCAGTGAAAGCACCAAGCTGCTGAAAGACAAAGGAAGCGGTTTGAGCATAAGATCAGCTTCCGCAACACCCAACTGCGAGCTTGCAGCATCTGTCTCAAAGCTACGTGTGGTATCATCTTGTGACTTCGTCTCAGCGCAATCCTTGTCGACCCGCGTGGCCCAGTTATCCCCTAACAGACGCAGTGCAACAGTGGCACGATCACGCACCTCGTCGTCGTCGTCACGCAGCGATCTACGGAGAAGGACCGAAACTGACACGCGTAGGGATGAGATTTGCGCTGCGAACTTCGAAAGCGCAGTAATAGCGGCGGCGCGTACTACTGCGTTTTCGAGAATGACTCGGTTGTACACGAATCTGATATAACGCGCAGGAGCAGTAGTTGTAGGTCCCAAGGCCCCAACCAGGTGTAAGATTTGTGTCGACAGAGCAGTAAATTCACAGTCCTCGATGAACTCACATAGATGAAACAAGGAGGATTCCTTGGTTTCAGGAATGGCACACATCAGCGCCACAACTGCATCAACAATGGCTTTCTTAAAATCAAATCCACCCTCTTCGCGCAGGAAATTTGCGAGGAAGCCGACGAGCACGCGATGCTTGAGTGGGTACTTGAGACACAACTCACGAATCGCGTTTACTACAACGATTTTGAATTCATCCGCAATTTCATTCATAAATGACGATATTTGTTTCATCAGTCGATCAACGGATGCTTCGGAACCAGTTTTTAACAAAGTTGTAATTGCAAACGTAGCTATGGAGCGGTTGCCATCTGAAATGAGAGACTCCATATCGTCGTTGCATTTGATGACCGCACTAGGCTTCGCGATAGCTACTTTTGATAGCGCCCGCATAGCAGCCAGTCGCAAGGTTGGTTTGGGTGACGACAAAAAAAGCTGCAACACAGCAACCGCCGGACCCACATCACGATCCTCAACTCCAGGCAACGAACACAGCGCTTTGGCTGCTTCATAAATGACGGCCTCTGAACGATGGCGTAGCGATAATTCAAGGAATTGATAGACGTTGCGTCCAGTCGAACCTGCAAATGCATCTGACCCTCCAGCACCTAAAATCGAGCCGATGTAACGAATCAGGAGACATGATGCAAGCGGGCTTGACATTGGAGAGCGTGCTAACTGTGCTACCAACTTCGAGATTGCAAGGCGATCGTGCTGTTTAATGCTGTACAAAAGTGATAGTGCATGGAATTGGACCATCTCAGCAGGGGAATGGACAGCTTCTTGGACTTCATTAACCCAGCGACGAACAACATCGGATGAGCTTTTAATGAGATGTGCACCTGCACCAGCGTTCTTATCGCGCACAGCTACAGCACTTGGTGCAATGACACACCTGCTACGAGTGCCGATGACGATACCATCGCGTTTTTATCAACGATAGCCTGCTTCACATAGCGCTCTATTGCCCCCAGCATCGTGCTGTCAATCCTGTGAAGAAACATCGGCACCAAGGTCGGCACGTTTACATGTGCGTGCATGCGTCGCGCTGGTAATTACATCTTTGCAAGCACTCGAATAGAATTCGCCCGGAACAGATCTTCATTTGAATTCATGTCTTTAGTAAGTGATGACGTAACAATGATGATATCATCCGGGTTACAGGTTTCAGCTACCTAAATTTTGGCAGCCACAATGTGATGGGCAAGGATAATGCTTGATACCAATACCTCTTTGATAAAAAAGTACACCATCCTGCGTAACGACGCGTCGTGTGACTGGAAGAGCTTCGTTACTCCAAAGAAAACGTCCGTGACTTCAGATGATGACATCGTATCTCCTTGTGTCACGATGTGAAGCAGCTTTGTGATCAGTTGAGAACATTTGCGGGGGGATTCGGTAACAACCTTAGAATCCGAAAACACGCGACACTCTTGTAGAACTGTTGCCTTCTCCAAGTCCGCGAAAGGCGAAGCTGTGATACAGTCACGAGTTGCTAAGTAGTTTTACCGCACGTGAATCAACATCTTCGCGTTTAAATTTATCTTTGAGGCCTTGAATCTCTTTCACCATAGAAGAGATTGTAAGGCTTGCATTCCCGTCTTCTACACCGTTCTCCACCGACATTTCGTTCGTTCCAAGTGTTGTCGGCTGCGTGCGGAGAGCGGGGCAAAAGTTAATGACCTTTACCTATAATATTATATACCACCGAAGAATTGCGGTTTGAGTTTTGAGGCCCCAACGTAACACGAAACGGTCGTTAACGGCCACTCAAACCACATCTCTCTGTCTCTCCTACGTGCGGGCGTTTTTTTGGAAAACGCCTAGAGACTAAACCCGCCGTCCGATGTTGTTAACGTCTGGGCTTTGTGGTAGTAACGCCCATTTCCCCCACTTGCCTGCCTGCCACCTGACTTACCCTGATTGTTGCCCTGGTATTGACCTTGCATTTATGGGGGGGGTGTCATCTCGACACCTTCACCTGCGCTTCCACTGGACCCAATGCACCGGGCATTTGTGTTGCTTTCTTGATGTCTTCTTGGTATTACCCTCATTTGATTGTCCGATTTCGTGATGGCGTGAGGTATTGCACTGAGATCGGGCGTGTGGTGGTTTCACCCGCGGTTCGGGTTGGGAGGAAGGGTTGTTGAGGCCCCCGGTCCGGCCAGGAGGGGCGGGTATCTGAGAAAACCACTACAGTGGTCTCAGAAACGGGAATCGATAGTCCAACTCCCGGACTATCGATCTCCTGCTTTTCGGCGGCGAGTCGGTTCGTAACGGTCGAGTGAGTGCGAAGCCGACGCATTTGTGGGTGAAGATCCAGAGGATCACGGGTACCGCCGCGGGGTTCATTTTACGTGATTCGGATCGAACGGGGAGCGGAGTCACTACGACTCATTGGGGCAAACATCGTAAGACCTTTTTGCGAGGCAAAGACAGAGTAAGGCCTAACTTAGCTCGCGCGAGGCAGACCACCTCCCGGACGGCGAGCGACTACACCGGGAAGCCCGTCCATAGTCTTCACGCGCAAGGCAAGTGCTTCCGTAAGACCAGCGCACCGGTACAGCGCGCAGTAGTCAGACGGCTGCCGGAAATTGTCGTCTGACGAAAAGAATACAACAAGTGAGTTGTGAACGTCCGGAACAAACCTATTATCCGGGCAAATCGCGATCATGGCAGAGAGGCCAATGACAGAACGATCGCAGTGGTTTCGGGACGCACAGGAGCGTCTGCAACGATTCAGTGCAGGGACTCCATTTGCGTCTATTGGAAGAACACCGTTCAGTACGCCCTTTCAACGGCCGGAAGCCGAGGAAAGTGGCATAGGAAGAGAGGCAAGATCATCTGATAGCCTCGACAGCCCCCCAAGCGTGGTCATTCTTCCGGATCCACGCGGCGGCGAAGGGGGAGCTACGGTTGCGCCAGACGCAATTTCAAGACAAGGTAAGCCGACGTTCCCGTACGCACGACCCTACGAACGTGCGATGAATACTACGGAGTCATCTCGAGCGGAACCCGGACCGTTTACGGCGATGCGTGGACCAGAGGAGAGTGCACCTCCTAGGCCACCATTTGCGAATACGAGAGCGACAGATTTTCGCGAGGATGTCGACCCTGAGGTTCTGCAAACCATCAACGAACGATTCGAGATGTACCAGTCGCAGATGGAGCAAGTCATACGTGAACTTGAGAACACCCGCCGCGACGCTCAACAACAACGCTCAGAAGTGGAGCGGCAGCGGATCGACAACGATCGACTTCGGCGAATGATGGAGGAATCCATGCGGGCGCATGCTCGAGAGGCACGGCCAACCTCTCCGAATGCTACGCGTGTTACGCCCGACGACGATGATTACGCTGTATCGGCATTGACCGACGATCAGCCACCGCGAAGTCGACCGGAGCCTACCCCGCACCATCATACTGACCCCGGTTCGGCGCGTCCTCGTGACGAATACGAGATAGTTCGTGTCAAGAAGGGAGCTGCTGGTATGACACGTATCACATTTTCGAATCTCACGGGGCAAATTACCAAGGACCGTGATGAGGTGGACGCGTGGTGGATGCAATTGCGGCGTATGATGGAAGGCAAGATTGATAAACCCTCAATGGCGATGAATGTGATTGGAGGCGAGTATCAACTCGCCCCTATGGAAGCTTATCGCAAGTGGGAAGTTGAACGGCCGCAGATGTGGAAACAATACAAGGATGGGACCATCACAATGAAAGAGTTGCGCCAGCATGATGAGGACTGTCTGGATGCTATGCAGAAGGCGACGAAGCTTCCTTGTCCACCTCGGGCTACGGTTGAGGAGCTTGAACGTGAATGGTTCAATTTACGGCAAGGGAATTTGTCATTGAATAAGTATATCGCGCGATGGGTGCAGAAATTCGGCCAGTGGAGAGCAATGTCAGGTCGCGATACTGATCCGGCTGCGTTCCGTTCGCACTTTATTGCTGGTCTCAATTCTGAGCGCTTGCGGACGAGCGTCGAACTTGCTCAGGCCTCACCGCATATGAAAGCATCTACTCTCACCCTCAACGATGTTATTCAATTGACCATCCAGATTTCCAAGATGCTGGAAGCCAACCCTACTGCCAACATCGAAGAGGCGATTAAAAAGGAGAAAGGACAGGAGCACGCACCACGGATGAGGAGAGAGCAGCAGCAGCAGAGGCCGCAGCTGCAGCCAGTCCAACGGGTTGGTTATGTTACTGACTCGGGAGTTGGAACCTGGCTACCACAGGGGATAGACAACCATACGTGTCAAGTAATTACGACGTGCCTCGGTTGCGGCCGGCATGGTAGTTTTCACCACGACAACGGTGTGTGTCCTGTGCCGGACAATCCCTCGAGGAAGAGGCGTGCTGCTCAGACGTTGACGGCTGCGGGTTTTCCAGCAACGCTAGAGGGACAGGAGCAATACCGACGGACGCTTTTAGCCGCAGCAGGACAGGCTTCAATGACTCAGCTGACGCCGCGCGTTGTGCAACAGCCGCAGGTGGTCTACACAGCAGCACAGGTGCCAGGTGCAGGTCAACAGCAACTGGTTGCAGGCACTCAACAGCGTTTGGTTGCAGGCTCTCAACAACAGGTGGTCCGAAGGCAGCCCGCAGTGCAGCGGACCGCTCAGACCTCGGTGCGCCTGGAGGATCTGACTACGGCTCTCAACACGATGAACTTGATTCGTCAGGCACAGCAGACGGCTCCGCCGAGTAGAGGGCGACAGTCTCGGAGAGCGAACCCTAGCCAGCACAATGATGGTGTCGCCGCTCAGTGGCTTGAAGTGCTTGGCGAAGATCAGGATGACACTGAGCGAGCGGACTACTGCACTGTGCAGAATTCTGAGCTCATGGAGGGCAACGTGTATGACGATGACGAGGCTGGGGGCGATGATGATAGCTTCTCTGCAGAAGGCTATTCCCCTGGTGACCCCATGGAACCTCCTTCCTTTTTGGTCATCACTGAAGATGCATGGGTGGAGGAGCAGGAGCAAAGTACCGAAGTCACTGGAGTTGCATCTAGAGTTCTCTCGGAAGACGAAGATAATCGTGACGAACTGGGATATACGATTGTTCGTGCGGGACAAGATACCTTGGTTGCCATGGATATAGTGCCACCGAGGGACGACTGTGCCGAGCGTTATGTTGCTCACCCTTCCATCTCTTCGGATTTCGAGAATTTCTGCCCTCAGACTGCGTTGAATATCACTCAGGATCCCTACCATCGTGAAAATAAAGCCGTAAGGTACGATGGCACGAGATCCGCCGCTTTGACGTATGTGCCTGTGGCTGTCTCTTCGTTATAAGGTTCGAAATATTCCATCATCGCTGCCGGTTTGGATGGCATGGCTGATTCCCTCTACATCGATCACCGCTTGTATCGCTGATCGTGACGGCAAAATCATCTATCGTCAGCCACTCCCTACGATTCGTACTCTAAATGGGTCAGGAGGTTCGGGAGCTGCTCTTCGAGAATGGGTCATCCTCCGGATCTCCTTGGTGCCGACGACATCCATGCTGCTCATGTTCTTCGTTGGTCAAACGAATGGGCAGTTACTATTAGGAGCACGAGAATTACGACTCTTTGGTGCGATTTTTGATTATGCGACAGAGAGGGCTATTTTTCGGCGTTCTGAAGTGACCATTGGAGTTCTCGAGAATCGGACTTCCGCCTCGCTACAAGACCAGCATGGAATTGTCCTTTACAATGATGCATTCGATGCGACTCCGCAGGTAGTGCAGATGTTCCCGACAGCAAAGCTTGCTGTGCAATACGGAAATATCCAAACTTGGACGCCAGTTGGTAAACCGTGGAGTTATGACAGTCTATTGCGTTCTATTCGTATCAGAGCGAATCACCATCACATTCCTCTCGGTGATCAGACTGCTGAAAAAGCTGAAGACCAACTTGAATGCCCTGCAGACGAGGAAGATATCATCCCTCATTTCGCGTATGTGACGAGTACTCGATTCCTTCTTCCAAGCCCACCGTACTTCTTGGAGATGGAATGCGATGTGCCGCTGGAGAAGAGTCACGTATTCCGACCTTATCGGTCACTCCTCCAAGATCTCCGCCTTGTACCTGGTTCCTATTCATCGTATTGTGCTGATGAGCCCAACGAAGTTCATGTGGCTGTGGAGCACATTGGTGACGAACCCATTGGTATCGACCCCGAAGTCCCGGTGGTCGAAGGCGAGGTCATGCCGCATGAAGGATGTGTCAACATGCATCTAGAAGCCACTGATGACGTGTGTCATGCCACTCTTACGGCTGCTGTTGACGACGATGAAGTCGAGGAGGATGTCTTGAGTGACATACCTCCTCCTCAGCCACCTCCAGATGAAGAAGTGAAAAAAACACCAGAGATGGAGATGGAGGCGACTGCTAAGGAGCTGCTATCTAAGCACGCCTCCTTGGTTTGGATACCCATCACCTACACCTTTGTCGTCGTCTACTTTGCTGGCGCTGGAGGACCAACGTTGGTTATCCGGCGATGCAATGAGCTATATGGCAGTTCATTTCGCATTGTCCTGGCTTTGGATGCTTGTCCTCAAGCCCGAGCCACCTTTGAACTCAATTTTCCGAAGATTCCCTATGTTTTGCATGAGTTGGGGGAATCTCCTCGTCGTACATACGATTTGGTGTTGTCGTATTTACACTCAGATTTTTGGAAGCACTCTTATCTTCAGGCCAGTCCGCCGTGTATCTATGGATCGACTGCCAATTTGCACTACAGGGACGCACGCAAGGGCGCTACTATTACTTCTTGGGTCCTGCGTCACTTCCGCAACGCACCTTATGTGATTGGACGATGGACGCTCGAGCAGGAACCATCAGTGATCCCTTTTGTGCATCACCAATTTTATGTGCCGCGTATTGTTGATTTCTATAGTATCACGCCAGAGCTGCTGTGCTCGCGCACGCGCCTATTTGCCTGCAATGTTCGCTTGGAACTGCCGTTATTATCGCGTGTACCATCAAATTTAAGGGACCGTTTTGGGCCAGCGTTGGGATTTACAGGTGGTCACCCGCTCATTATAGTGAACAGTTTCTCCTCTACGCGCCCGGCTATCGGCCCTGCCTTCACGGTGACGCGCCATAAGCTCCACTTAGGACCTCATTTTTCGAACACCCGTCCACTCACGTTGCAGATGCACCAAGAAATTATGACCGTTCCTGCTACGTGGCAATGGGGTGCGACAGTTTCCGAGACAGCAGCTATGAAGATGCTTGGCAGTATGGTGCCACCCGCGACTATGACGCGGATTGCGCTAGCAGTGCACAATTCGTTTGACCCTTCACTTCGAAATTTGGGTAAGTTGCGGAATATTGCGACGACTACGCTAGCCCAACCTGATCACCATATTCTACGGTTTTCACCTTTTGCTGTAGAGTCGCGCATTCCAACGCTCGACCCTGCCACTCGAAGTGTATCATGGATTGCGCCCGATGAACTCTATTATCCTGCGAGTCCTGCACCAACAGCTGTTGCCACCACCACCCCGCCACCACCTTCCGTTACATCGCCTGGGACGGCTTCATCTTTTTCAGGGGGCACCGTCGCCACTGCTGTTATGCAGAGCAACCAAGTTGATAACCAGCCCTCCGCAACTGCTGAAGAAGAAGGCACCGCGAACGAGCGACCAGCGTATTTTAACACGTACGACGCTCCGTGGGCGGACGCGCCTCACGACGAACATGGTCAACCTTCACCGGTGATGCCTCCTCATTTAGCGGATCAGGAGAGCATGCAGGTCACCCCTCCGACCGTCGCGCAGGTGGAAGAGGTGATGACTGAATTGGGTATTAAAGAGCATCCTGCTTTAGATGACGACGAGAAGCTGATGATGAAGCATTTAATCTCGTACTCGTGGGCATTTTTCGATGATGTGATGAGACCTGTTGATTCACCTGAAGTGACGCTCCGGTTCAAAGAAGAGAACCCGACTCCCGTCAAACTCTCGCCATATCGGTTGTCGAAAGAAAAGATTGAATGTTTGCGGATGCAGATTGAAGCATGGACCCGAGACGGAGTTATTCGTCCTGCGAATTCTCCATGGGGTTTCCCTATTTTGATGTTGCCTAAGAAAGGTGCTGAGCCTGGCACTTCCAATGCTTACAGAGCAGCTGTCGACCTACGGCGCCTCATTGCATTGCTCAAGGATGATAGCTGGCCGAGTGTGAGCATGGCTGACGCGTTGATGTTTCTCATTGACAAGTTTTGTCGTTCCAGTTTGGATATTCGTTGGGGCTATCACAATTTACGATTGTCGCTAGATGCACAAGATGTGGTCACCTTCACTAGTCCTCTGGGAGCGTACAGCTACATGCGTCTACCTTTGGGAGTCAAACCAGCCGGAAGTTTGTTTTGCAAGCAGTTGAACACTGACTTGTCGCAATGGTTATATCGTGATCTCGTGGCATATATCGACGATATTCTCGCCGGTCACGCAGATACAAAGAGTCACCTGCAGTGCCTTGTGCAAGTTATTCCCCATCTCGCCTAGAAGGGGTACAGCGCCAAGATCAAGAAGATTCATTTTATGCAAGAAGTCATTGAGTTTTTGGGTCATTTATCTACCCCGAACGGACTTCTTCCATCACCAAGGTCTTTAGAAGCCATCAGACACATGCCAATTCCTGGCACTTTGTCGGATGCTGACCCTAAGAAGCAAGTGCGATCTTTCCTTGGAATGGGGAGTTTTTGCCGGCGTTATGTAAGGAATTTTGCGAAAGTTGCAGAGCCATTAAGACAACTGACGTTGCCGGACGTGAAATTCAAGTGGACGAAAGAATGTCAGGAAGCTTGGGATGCCATCATCGAGGCTATTGTCACGTCGAAGGGCGTCTACCACCCTGATTACTCGTTGCCTTTTTACATTCGAACTGATGCTTCCGCGCATGTTGGGTTGGGTGCTTACCTATTTCAAAAAGTACCAGTCGTCGACGACGATGGAAGAGAAAGAATCGAAGAGAGAGTTATCGAGTACTGGAGTCGAACCGTGCCTAAGTCGATGAGGAAGTACGATCCTCGGCGCTTGGAACTCCTCGCTGTGCTCTCTGCTCTCGAAAATTTCCGATTTTATATCGAAGGTCATCAGACGAAGTTAGAGACGGATCATCGTAATTTAACGTTTCTACGGGATTCGAATCTTACGTCTGGACAGTTAGCACGATGGGCTATGCGGCTTGCTGCGTTCGACCGGGAGCTCGGATACAAACCTGGAAGCTCCCCTGGCATGCGTATTCCGGATTGTCGGTCGCGCAACCCTATCGACAAATTGATCGAGAAAGATGAAGACGGGGAACCGATCAATGAAGCTCTTTTGATTTTCCAATAAATCCCCACCGATGTCCCTGGCACCGCTTGCTTCACCTTCTCTTCGGTGACGATGCCTATGCTGACGGACAGCGGACCCACCGCAGCTATGGTAGCAGTTAGTACGCAACGGAACGTACAACCGCCTCAATTCTCGTACGAGTCTGAGCCAGTTGACTCCGTCGAACGTCTCCCTTTTGCGGATCAAGCGGAGGATGAGGTCACTCTCGATGAGATAGCGAAAGAACAAGCTGAGGATGAAACATGCAAGCGCATCAGACGAAAGCTCGACTCTGAACAGGAAGATCAAGACGAGCAGTCATCCGTACCATATGAGATTGATGACAACGCGTTGTATGAAGTCGATGATTCAGCTTCTCAACGTCTTATTGTGGTCCCTCGGTCTATGCAGAAGCGTGTGATCGCCATGCATCACCGAGGCTTGTTCGGAGGCCATGTAGGACGAGATTCCACAGCGAATCAAATCTTAGAACGGTATTGGTGGCCAAACGTCTCATCATCCGTTAATGAGGTCGCCAATGCCTGCATTATTTGCCAGAAGATTCGATCCACCATGCCTAGGCGCCATGGCTTGCTCTGTCGACCGAATAGCGTCGGAGACTGCTATGTCCTAGGTATGGATTTGATTTGACCTCTGCGAGGCGCTGACCTGTACACGTACATACTCGCAATGTACGATGCAGCATCGCATTTTTTGAAATTAGCTCTGATCTACACGAAGCACGATTATTCGATCTTGAACGCGTTTGTGGAGAAGATTTTACTTGAGGGATGTCTCCCACGGTGCATAGTCACGGATAATGGAAGTGAGTTCGCGAACAGGTTATTTCGCACGTTTGTTCGTCAATTCAACGTGCGTTATCGTACTACCCTTCCGTATCACCCTCAGAGTAATCATACTGAGCAAGTCAATCGATTCATCAAAGCCTTCTTGCGAGCTGCAATCGATGAACAGCGTCAGCCAGACTGGTCAGCCAGACTGGTCGAATTTCCTCCCATATGTGTCATTCATGTACAATAGGATGTACATTCCGGGAACGAAGATTTCACCTTTCATGATGCGTACTGGCAAGCAACCCCTGTTACCACCTGAATACAATCTTTAGAGTGAACAGCGTGATCTACCGCAATCACTCATCAGATTTTGGTGGATCTTAAGAACAAGTTTGAATTTTATAGTCGACTCGTTACACGAGCTCACCAGAAAGCACAGGAGAGTCAAAAACTCAACTATGATGCCCACCAAATTGACATCCAGTTTCCCCCAGGTGATTATGTTCTGCGTTTCGTGCCTAAGACACGCCACAAGCTACGGCCCATTTGGCGCGGACCTTACATGGTTACTATAAAGATCTCTCCCGTCGTTAATGAAATTCAAGACGTCAACGACGATGATGCTGAATCGGTTGTAGTATCTGTACGACAGATTGTGCCATTGAAAGTGCCAACCATCGACACTTCTTCAGCCCCTCTGCATTTACCCTCGGACCGCGACCGGTTCAAACATGGTAAGTATTTTCAGGGTGAAAGGACGATCCAACGCGCTTATCGTACCATTCGTGAGCGTGACCTTCGTCACCCTTGAAGTCGAGGACGACTTCATCTCGAGTAGGGGGCTCCTGTGGCAGTAACGCCCATTTCCCCCACTTGCCTGCCTGCCACCTGACTTACCCTGATTGTTGCCCTGGTATTGACCTTGCATTTATGGGGGGGGTGTCATCTCGACACCTTCACCCCCGCTTCCACTGGACCCAATGTACCGGGCATTTGTGTTGCTTTCTTGATGTCCTCTTGGTATTACCCTCATTTGATTGTCCGATTTCGTGATGGCGTGAGGTATTACGCTGAGATCGGGCGTGTGGTGGTTTCACCCGCGGTTCGGGTTGGGAGGAAGGGTTGTTGAGGCCCCCGGTCCGGCCAGGAGGGGCGGGTATCTGAGAAAACCACTACAGCTTCTGGCGCCTCGCGGCGGCTTGCTGGGCGTCGGACGGTCGCCAAATTCCGCGGATATCCATCGAAAGCTGCTTGGCTCGCGTGTGAGGTTTTTCGACGGGCCCTGGCGACGTTTGTTCGACTCTGCCTGGCGGTCAGGACGAGGACGAGGGCGCTCGTCGCGTAGTCGCAGCCTTAGCGATGTTCATCTTTGGCAATCCCGAACGGCAAGGTTATCGGAGCTCCGGCCATTCGACCAGCTTGCGGCCACGCTCGACGAACGTAAGTTCGTGCGGCGGTTCCGCTTGAATAGGCAGTTGAGGACGAGGCCGCAGCCTTCGCGATGTTCATCTTTGGCAATCCCGAACGGCAAAGTAGCCGGTGCGCCGGCCATTCGATCAGTTCGTGGCCATGCTCGACGATCGTGAGATCGGGCGGCGGTTCCGCTTGAATAGGCAGTTGTTCGGCCATGTTCTCTCCCGCGTAAAAGCGAACTCCGCAAGAACGAGAGTGCAGCCATTCGATCCAGTGGCAATCCGCAGATTCCACATTCTAACGAAGACCTGATGCTCCCTCGCTCAATACCGTGACAAATGTCGACAGTTCGAAACAGACCATTGACTCGCCCTAAATTCCCCTTTTTACACCCTACGTCGGAGTGCCCTGCGCTGCTGATACCGCACGCCACGGCGCTGGGACAAGCCTACGCCCATGAATTGGGCTGGCCTCTGATTAAGTAGTTAGTATGTTCGTTCGTTCGTTTGTTCGTTTTCTCCTTCTCTCGTTCGTTCTCTCCCGCGTAAGCGAACTCCGCACGATAGAGAGTATGGCGGCACATAAAAACACTCCCGACCCTAGGGTGACAAAGGGGGTACTCGCCGACTCGCCCTAGACCTCACTGAACGAGGCCAACACGGACTCGGGATCGGTTATGCTCGCCACACCACTTGCTCACGCTCAGCAAGCCTCTCAACTTGAGGATGGAGAGTCGATTTATGATAGCAAGGTACGCCTCTCTCGAGGGAGAGGTATGACACCACTAGGAAAGTAAGGAAAGGCGTTCCGTTTAACGGGTATCAAGCCTCGAGAAAGGGGGGTAAGCCTTAGCGGCCAGGAGTAGCCGCCCAGGACTCCCCTGGTGAGACTACGAGCTGCCCTCCGCGAGCTCGACGAGAATCACGAGCCTTGGCTGAATGAGCATCTCGGGGACGAATCTTCTTGTAGACGCGTTCGACGACAGGTTCGGGGACGCGTCCACTACGCAAAGTGAACTTAGGGATCAACACATCGATCTCATGCGGGGCGAAGTCGGTGACACAAGGAGTGGTACTGTTGTCGACCTTGGACTTGTCGGTGAAACTGCGACCGTCCACGTCCTTATATTCCGGCTTAAGCTTGCGAGTAGAGAGATGTGAGGTAGGCTTGTAATAAGAAACCTTGTCATGGGGAACAAGATCAGCATAAAAATGCAGAGCGACTCGATCATTCATTAAATCTTAGGGCTCATAAACTTCAGCTACGTAAATCTCCTTTCGTCAATCGGACCGTTTGTTATATGGAATCCGAAAGACAACGAACTTACCGTGCTTGTAATCATCCCGGAAGGTATCCTTGGGTTTGGGCACAGCTCGATCGACCACTGGAGAAACCATCACAGGGGTGATCTGGCTGACATGAACACAACGGCGTTCAGGAGGAGAATCAAGAGACTCGATCCTGTAAGTGACCGGAGACCAGCGTTCCAAAATAACGAATGGACCGCGCCATTCCGGTCGAAGCTTGTTCTGAAGAAAAGGGATGTAGAGCAGAACATGTGAACCTTCTTCATACTCCACATCGACATGGTCCGCATTGTAAGCGAGACGTTGTTTACGAAGAGCCTTCTCGCGAGCTTCGTTCACCGTAGCGGTATTGAATTTCAACCTCTCGCGAGTCTCTGCCACAACATCGGATCGAGTTTTCGGCAGGCGGCGGACATCAAGATCCATGATCGTATAATCTGTTGGCAATAGAGGCTGCCGGTTGAGACGAAGCATGAAAGGTAAGATCTGAGTCCCCGGAATGAACTTGCGATTGTAGCAAAAAGCAATGTACTCCGCGAACTCGGGCCAGTCCGTGATCTTGCGGTCTTGTTGGCATGCACGGAGGAAAGCCTTGATAAAGCGGCTGACCCTTTCCGCAGGAATAGACTGAGCATGATACGGAACCGTGGTACTATACCGAACATTGAAGAGATGACGAAACTCTTCCATCAATTTGTTGACGAACTCTTTCCCGTTGTCGGTACGAATCCTCTAAGGTAGATAACCTTTGAGTAATACATTCGCGACAAAAGACTCGAGGATCGACTCAGCAGTCTTATGGCGCAGTACGTCAAGAATCAGAAAATGAGAAAATGGATCAAAAAATATGATCAGATGCGTCTCGGGACCGGCACTAGGCAACGGTCCGAACAAATCCATACAAATAACGACGCAATCACCATCATACATAGTTGCTGAAGAAGACCTGCTCTCTTTGGTTCAGGCGTGCGAGCTTTCTTGCACACTATACAACCAGCAATATAGGCACCCACCTCATTGGCCATGTGGGGCCACCAAAAACGTTCAAGTATCGACTGCACTGTACTTTGACGACCCATGTGACCACCATTGAAAGGTGTGTCATGGTACAATCGGATGATGCGCGTCCGTAAAGTCCGGGGTGCGACTATCATCGGGTGCAAGTCGGGTGCGGCACGGTAGAGGACTCCTTTCACCACTTGATAGCGATAGTTGGCTCCGTACCGACGAAGAGAATGGCCTTGAGCCATGCGATAACGAATGTCCTCGCAAGTAGCATCAGTGATCTGCTCTTTGGCTATCTCTTCCAAAGTCGAATTATCCGGAGTCTCGTCGATTTGACCGCCACATCGCCGCCAGCGAGACACCGCGCTTCATCGAACACTGCGACGCCTGGGGCATTCAGGTGCATTGCGGCAACCGACAAACGAAGGCGGCGTCCAAAACGGAGATGCCGTTCGTCGCTCGCCCGGCACACCTGTGCGGCGACCCAAAGTCGTTCGACGACACGGACGTCTCGGACATCGAGCTCGGGCGCGGCCGCTTCATACCGGTCGTCGAACAGTTTAAGTACCTCGGCTTGGTCCTCTCGCGCGACTGCCGCGCCGACTCAGACGTCGACGTGCGGATCAAGAAGGCGCCTCAGGCCTTCGGTGCCTTGCGGGACTGCATCTTCGCCTCGAAGTCCGTCTCTGCTCGCGCCAATCGCCTCGTCTACGTCTCGTCCTGGCCATCCTCCTTCGCGGTGCGGAATCGTGGTGCCTCGCCGAGATCCTGTTCCGCCGGCTGCGGTGCTTCCACGCGCAGTGCGCGTGCGTCATGTGTCGTGTGACCCGGAATCACACCTGGCTCCACCACATCTCAACGGAGATCCTGCTGCGGCGCCTCGGCCTCGAGTCCATCGACGTCTACGTCACGCGCCGCCAGCTCCGCTGGGCCGGTCACGTCGCCCGCATGCCCTTCTCCCGACTCCCTCGCAAGATGCTCTCGTCTTGGGTCCGCTCCAAGCGCCCACCGGGGGCTCCGCAGATGACGTACGGGAGGACGCTCGCCAAGGCACTCCGGGAAATGCGACATCCCCTTCAACTCGTGGCACGACCTCGCACAAGACCGCGCGAAGTGGCGGTCCGCCATCAACGCCTTTTCATCCCTCGCCTCTACCCCAACTGTGTGATTTTGCTCTGTGATCCTGGACCGGCTCCTGCCGGCCCAGCCTGGCTCCCATGCCCGGGAGAGGTCCGAAGTTAGCTAGTTTGTTTGTTTGTCGATGTATTCTTGGTAATCATCGGCATCACGGAAAATACTAGGCTGGGTCTGCAGACGTTTCTTCTGACGTTGCCTCGTAGCGTGAGACGCGGCCAGTTGCATCGGATCGTCGCGACCATCTTCTTCTTCCTCCGCAGGCAACTCAGTCGTAACAAACGACAGAATGACATGGCACCCAGGTAAAGGTACTCCTTTATCATCAACAGGCCGAGGAAGTTCTTGGCACACTAAGTACGCGTGGTTCAAGGGCTCACCAAACTCATCCGTCTCGATGACATGATCGATAGGATTGCGAGAGAGACAGTCAGGGATACTCATTCCCGGCGACTTCCCTGGTTTGTAACCCAATTCAGGATCAAAATTGGCGAGCCGCATCGCCCACCGAGCCAACTGCCCAGACGAGTGCTTCGCCTTTCGTAAAAACGTCAAATTGCGATGATCCGTCTCAAGGATCGTCTTGTGACCTTCGATATAAGAGCGAAAATGCTCAAGAGAAAGAATAACTGCCAGTAGCTCTAGCCGGCGGGGCTCATAGTTCCGCATCTCTTTCGGCACAGCTCGGCTCCAATACTCAACCACTCGTTCCTCTCGTGTCACCTTGCCGGTGTCGTCCTTGACTTCCACCAGCTGAAAAAGATACGCGCCCAGACCATCCTTGGAAGCATCCGAGCGGATCTGAAGAAGAAGACCGTAATCAGGATGATAAACTCCGCGAGAGTCCACCAAAGCTTCGATGATCGTGTCCCATGCCTCTTGGCACTCAGGCGTCCACTCAAACTTAACACCTTCAAGACACAATCGCCTCAGCGGCTCCACAACCTTCGAACAATTCTTCACATATCGGCGGCAGTAGTTGCTCATGCCGATGAAGGATCGAATCTGGGTCTTCGGGGACGTGTTCGGCAGCGTACCGGGAATCGGCATCTGTTGCAACGCTTCTATCGTCTTGGGATTCGGCTTCAAGCCTTCCGGAGTCGAAATGTGTCCCAGAAACTCGATTTCATATTTGGGCTTCATTCACAGCAAGCCCTTGAACAAAATACCCACAAATCGCACTCTGAATGCACGTATCACCACCTAGGTTTTAGAAGACCCTCTAACCAACCACGACCTGGATCATCAAATCCCATCCGCCTCAGGGCATTCGTCACTCTATACAATTTGTTCGCTATAATCTAGCCGAACAACCCTACACCTGTGTCCTACTAAGTTACGATTTTCGAAACTAACCAACCCACACCTAGGTTATTCCTTACAACTTATTCATATACCTTCAACATCCTCATCCTTGCGGGTGGACACCACTATGAGGGCAACCTACTCGTTGAAAACAAGACTAGCTAGTACCACGCCTCCATTGACGCATTTGGATCTACCTACACCCTAACTGCCAGCGACAATCCCGCTGATAAGACGCTTCACCTCGATTCGTTTCAAGGCTATCTGTGGCTCGTGCAAGCCTATCCACCTGCCAACACAGCCCACGGTGCGCTTCCTGCCATCCGCAATCTGCTCCATCAGTGCGCCCTTATGATGCCCAACTGTGCTGTTTATAACCAACCCTCCGATCGACTCTATTACCAAGGCGGATGCTTCGCCTTTGACGATCACCATCTCTCTCATGCCAGATATATTGGCTACTTACGCGGCAGCGACCGCAAGCTCGGATCCAAAATCCATTCCATGCTAGCTCCACTGCCCACCATACGGGGATATGCAAATATGATCCTACTGGACCCTCGCAATAACAAACTCCGTTACCCTACTCGCTCTGAGCTTATCAGAGCCGACAATCATACTCGTTCCCAGGCTACCTTCTTACTTTCACTGAACAAAGATTTATGCTGCGACCTTCTCAGCAATGCCTTGCCTGCGGGCACTTACCATACTCTTTATATGCACATCTGCCGTATAGTCGTCGATATGAAGTCCCTTATGTTGGACCCTTCCTTTCAACACGACATTGCCACTTTGAAGAAGACCTACGAGTCTACCTTCCTAACTCGTGAACTATCTCTTTCCAGTCACAGTTCAGACACTATCTCTCATGCATATGCATTCATGACTTGCATCTCCAACTGCAGCTGGACCGAAAAAGTCTTTAAAGCTCCTCGGGAACAATACATGAAGAAGCACTCTCTACAACCACAACTGCGGATGACGGCCACCCCGAAGAATGACCCTGACGCTCCCTCACTAGATGCGTCTACAGAACTCAAATTCAATGTCCGTAGGAAGCGACATATCCCTGTCAAGGCAATTCCCCGCAAAACACTCGCCCATGGCACTGTTGGATACCTAAATGCCAAACAAAGAGCCAATCGCTTCCACAATGTGCACCATTGCCCTGGTAACGTTGCCGCCAAAGCCCCTGACGTCACTGCTCGTCCTGGCTTTTCAGCATCTGATATTCCCTACAGGGATACGTGTATAGACTGCATTTGCCACAACAAACGCCACGGTCACGACCAAGAGAACGAGACCAAGCCCAATTTTGAACAGACCCACCTGCCAGGTGAAGTCTGGGCTTGCGATGGTGGCTACGTCACCGTACCTTCTGGATGGGGCGGCTTCACCCACATTATTGTCTTCAAAGAACTGCTATCAAAGTTCCTACCAGCCGATTTTACACGCACTACCAACGCGACCGAATTTGCGCAGGCACTCGATTACTTACATGCCTTTTGCAAGACCCAACTCAATGTGCATCTACGCACAGTATACTCCGACGCGTTCCGGCCGTACTTCAGCCAACACATCACCACTCCTTATAGGGTCGAGCACGGCATCAACCTTGTCGCTTTCCCGCCTTACCTTCACCATTTTAACCAGGAAGTCGAACAGAGTATAGGCTTCATTGCTTCTGCCTCCTCAACTCGCCTCCGTAACCTCCTCAATGCTCATTATCGTGGTGCCAAGATCGTGGAACCTGCAATCCACTTCCCGTGGGCTGTGATCCACACCATTCAATCATACAACATTCTCCCAAATGCCTCGCTCGAACGCATTCACCATGCCATCATCAGTCCGCAGCAATTTCTATATAATCAGCTAACAACACCTCAACATGATCTGCTCAAAATCTTTGGCAGTGAGTGCTTCCTCATACTTGAGCCTCACGAGCACCACAAATATGAACCGTATCGACGACGATATCTCTACCTGTGCTGCGCTAACTTCCAAAACCCGCTTGTCTCGCCCCATGTTGACCATCGGGCTGATGTTGTCCTTAATCCCGAAAATGGCCAGCTCCGTATTTACTCCAAGCTGACCTTCACCTATATGATCCAACGCTCCACCCTGGATCCCTGAACATGCTCCTCCACCTGATGCCACACCTGTGTCCTTCGACATTAGCCCTCATCGAGATGAAGACCCTGATGAGTTGCAGAGGGGGATTCATACTCAGAGGGGGCACCCACCTGCCCCTGCTCCGTCTGCTTTTCCCGCTCCGCATCCACTCTCTACTTCTCCCACAGCAGCTTCACCTCCTGCTGACGACAATACTCCTGCTGACGCTCCTACTATTACGCCACCGCCAATCCTTCCTTCTTACAAAGATTTGTTTTCTCAAGACAACCTTCACCTTGTCCCAGGTCCTAAGCGCCCCAACCAACGCAAAGCCTCCTCCATGGCATCTGTCCTGCTCGGCTCCAAGCTTCCACTGTTGGTGCCTACAAAGCCGCTGGTGGCAAGCTCGTTGACTTCCGCTGGGACCTTCAACATCGCTTTCTCGATTTCAAATCACCCACCCTCCCCGCCCTCCACACCTCTGGTGGCATTCACCGGACGGTTCTCTGCCCAGAGGGGGAGCAGGCCATGCTGGTTCAACACATCCTTCCGTTGCGTACCGATCTTCTATCTCGATACCCTCTACTGGATGGTGTTTTCTCGCAAACCAAATGCGCATCCAGCATTCCAGTGGCTACACACCTCACCACTGATGACACTCCACGTCGCCACCTTCCGCATCCACTTATTGCCATGTTCATGGAACACGCTTCGGCCTTCCGTGTTTCTCCACTGCAATACGCTTACAGCTACCTGGCACCTACCAGCTTTATTGACCACTCCTCATCTGAGTTTGGCGCTACATCCGCTGAACTATCTGACCTGGAGGAATATCTCCTCTGCTCTACCGAGTACATTACCCAGGTACTTCATGAGGAACCTCTCCTGGTGGTGGAGTTGGAACCTGACACCTCCACTCCATCCATGGCAATTTTTCAGTAGTTCGTGGTACAACTGATTCTGTGGCCATATCGCATACATTTACAGGTTTTGAGTCAGTGGCTTCGTTGGTTTTGTTTTTTTGTTTTGTTTATTTTTTTTGGCTCAACCAATTCATTTGACTTTGTGTTGCCGTGTGTTTCATTTGGCTCATTGACACTTTTCGCGGATTAAATTCTTGCAATAAGATTCTTTTGACTTTGCTGCGTGTTTCACAAGAATTGTCTGGTTTCATCACTCGCTGCATATATGAGGCGACGGGCCTCGACGTGGAGGGGATCAACAAAGGAATGCGCTACACAACGGGGAAGGAACACATAATGGACTAACAAACGAAAGCTAGCATAATTGACATACAGGGAATGACAAGATGACACAGAATCGACAGTGGATTGACGCATAGACCGTGCGTGTAGTGCCGCGTTGCGTTGTGGCAAAACGCTAGGATTCTTGATGTTTTCCTCGACTTGGCGATCGACTTGGTTTTGTCGGCTCTGGTTTGCTCGACTTTGTTTTGCACTTTTCTCACAGGAATTTGCACTTTCGTCGACTTGGCGATCGACTTTGCGTTGTCGGCTCTGTTTTGCTCGACTTTGTGTTGCACTTTTCTCTGGGGGTCGTGGGTTCTTCTGATTTGAGCTCGTAAAATGGCTCGGCTCACGTGATGGGGTGATCAGTCCCGGTGAAGCCGGCGCATTCTCATCAAACACAGGGGACAAGGGGCCAACAGCGAAAGAACAGGTGACAATCGGGCAACAGCAGGAACAGGTGACAATGGGGCAACAGTAGAAGACATGGAAGACAAACTGGGGGTGGCAATAAAACAGGCCAGGAAAACGACGGTCCACAAGGGGAGCAGGGAGGGGTTGAGATTTGACACGATAGCTTTGAAGCGTGATTCGAGAAAGTCGGAACAACGTAAAAGTTCCTTCCGTGGTTGACATTGCAGGAAATCTTACAAGCGCAACTCTCATCAAAAGTGACGTCAATCGAGGTCTGAAGAACAGGGCCCTTGGGCGCTGTATCATTAGTCGTGCTGTAACCAGGGCGATCCAATGAATAGCGACAAAGGTGCCTGATAAGACTTGCGTTGGGCGGTTGTTGCCACGGAGAATCGCAGCGGGGCAAACATAGCGGGAACACAGGCTGGTGTATATCTGACGGCGGTGTACCAGACGTCTGATGAGAGTGCTGCCTTTGGGCAGATATGTTGCATGGTGACCAGGGCTATGACGATGGTCGCATTCGACAGAATCAAAAATAGGCGTAAAGAGGTTTGATGCGGACATTTGTGGTTGGTCGTTGTGGTCGTTGTGGCGCGAGCAAGTTCCCATGTTCACGACCGCGTCCTTTACGCGAAGATGGGAGACTTCGGACGAGCCAGCGTTGTAAGGAACGAACACGCGTAGACCAGGCTGCTGTATGCCAGCCTGCTGTGGCAGATAAGAAAGTGGCCCTTTCTCGCATTCTCAAGAACGAAGTTTCCATATGGGCCAGCTCTTGAGGAGCAAGCGGCGATCTTTGCTCGACATACTCGAGTACACTTCAGTAGAAGTTGGCGATTGTGTCGAAACAGCGGTGATTACGTGTAAGAACGCTGCAGATAGCGTCGCGGGTGCTGAGCACGGAATTCACTTCGATAGCAAAACCGAATTTTAAAGGTCTGAAAAGCGGCGAAATGCTGATAGTGCGCGAAGGATAACCACAACATTGTGTTGATACCGTATATGAAGAAGCCGAATCTAGAGAACAGTAAAAATCACTGTGCCTCTGGTAGAGAATGGTGGCAGTGGTAGTGCTGCCTTTCGTCCTGTCCTCTAACGACACAAAGAGCAGCACGGTGTGTGACACAGCGATTTAGTGGTTGTATGTGTGAATGTGAGGTTAAGGGGGGGGGGGTCCTAACCCTAAATGGGATTTTGTATCTCTAGAATCACACAGCAAGAAGCGTCGGTCCAGGATCCCGATGACGAGCGATCCAACCACAGAGGAATCACGAAAGTTGCGCACGCGAAAAGGGACGGGCACAGCTCAGTTGTGTCGGGTGTGGAGAGATTTGACCCTCTCCAGGTACATGGTAGAGACTGCGTGCAGTCTTAGGCGTGTACAGACCATTCCGCTTGCCACATGCTACTACACAAGGTAGGGATTTAAGCCCTAACTCATTAAGGACATTAGGTCCCATAAAAGCGTTTACACTGACAACGAGGAACGAAGCCTCTGTTAATTAAACAGAAAACCCCGTACCTGACGGTACGCACCTGGAGGCCTACTCCATGTTGGAAAAGAGCTTCAGACTGGGTTCTTCATAGTCATGAAAATATAATTGCGGAAGGGTAAGGAAGGAAGGAAAGGAGGAACGAGGGAAAGCCGTATTACGGAGAGAAAACCCTCGTGTAGAGATAGGTGTGAAATGTTCCAGTGTCGCACACATAATAGTGTAGCTCTCTGGACCCCTCAACGTGTGAAAATGGTTTATGCATTTCAGACGTTCTCGAAGCGGAACTTGTGCAATATACATGAGAACAGTGAACAGTGGAACAAACAACAACAGAACAGGACAAATTAATTATGATGTCGAGCGTGTTGTGATGTTGCGCAAAGAAGCTGTATCGGTATCCACAACATCAGATGTGTGGTCCAATTCATCCTCGCTATGATCGTCCAGTTCCTTTAACTCTGGAGAAGACGAATTATGATCATCGGAGGATAGGTCGTTAGCAGTGTTGGTATTGTGCGTAGTCATTGCATCACTCAAGGTGACCAAGGGTGACATGACAGACGAAAGGAAAGACATAGCAGCATCTGGTGTAAGAGCGTGTATATCCAATGCAGGAATAACACGATCATGTGCATCAGACATAGCTGTGTGGAGGTGATGAGCTGCTGCGTCGATTTGAACTCGCTGTGCCTCATTATACGTATCTGGAGGGAGCTGTCCAATAGACGAGATAAGCGACCGAGAAATGATATGGACAAATACAGCAGAGGTCGGTATTATGGTGTTCTGATGCATTTGAAGACTTGACAAAATGCAATCTAGTAAAGAGACATGTTTAATGTTCTCGGTCACTTGAGTATTAAGGGCTTCGTTGTTTTCTTGCAACTGTGTGAGAGACGTTAGAGCAAGCGATAGTTGATGTTCTCGTGCCATCAATTGCTGTTCGGTGTTAGTGAGACGTAGGGATAAGGGCCGAATCTCTTCTTTTAATTGGTGTAAGGATGCAGCCATATGGTCGATAGCTTTATCTGGCGTGGGCTCAGCGGGTGGATTATCGATCGGCGCTGGTGACACATCTTCAGAAGGGGTATTATTAGAGAAAGTGTCAATGATATGGGATGGGTAGCCAACCTGGATTAACACGTTTTTAAATGCTAGTTGTTGATTAGGTGGAAGTTGGTGAAAGTAGTGTAGCATTGGCGGTACCGTCTCGGAAGAAGTTGCGTCAAGTTGATGAGACACATCGTTAACAAAGCGTTCGATGAGCACGTTAAGTAACTCCTCAGGATTGGTAACTACGCAGGTTTTATCTTCCACAGATTGCAACAAAGACCAAGCTGCCACAAGAATCTCAATATTTACACTCGAAATGAAGGGCAGCTGCAGTAAGAGCATGGTGTTAGCGTCAGGATTGACGAGAATTTTAGAAGCATCAACGTTATGGGATGTTGCAGTCTGCATGATTGCCTCTTTGAGCAGCTTGTTAATAGCAATGGACTTTCCAAGGCGTAGGATTATAGCGCGTATGTGGGCAGCTGGATCATTATAACACGAGAGCTGGAAGGGCTGCTGATTGTTGCGAATTAACGCTATCCCATGATTCGACAAGTTACACATCACACAAATCAACAAAAAGAAAGGGCGCGGTACATCGAAGCAGTGCGATGCATGTTGCTCAGACGCGAGATGATCCTCAATAATTTGGCGAATCCTGTCAGTTTTAAGCTCATCTTCAGTACAGATGATGAGCACGAAGGGTGTGCCTGGCATATCAGTTTTGTTGTAGCACTTTGTACATGCCACATGCACTTTGACAACCCCTTTAATGGGTGGAAAGCGGTGAAAGCGAATGCCTTCATTAGGAGATATAGCGGGGGCGTTCCGAATGCGCTTTGCTTTGACGCACAGCAGTGAACTAAGATATTGGATATCGTCCAAAGTCTGTCTGTTGTGCTTCGGCAAGCAGCTGCCGCACAGACTTAAGCCAACATTGAGGATCTTTATGTTGAGGGATGAGGAAGTTTGGCGGGGATGCACCAAGGGCAGATGTATTCCCTGACATCATCGCAAGTGCGTCAAATTTGCAATGTTTAAACAGGAAATACTCAGACTTTGATGGTTGCGATTTAGACGGTTGTTGGACAGTTGCCTTGGGTGCCTTAGGCGTAACGGGCGTAGATTGATGTCCTTGAGCCACCGACAAATAGGTTTGATGCTTCCGATTAGGGGAACTAGTCGGTGCAGCGCTTGGAGTTAGAGCATTAAAAGGTGGGGATAGTGACAGTGCACCACCACGACCACGGTTCAGGGTAGAATGGCGCCGGCTCGCAGCATCTTTGTTTTTAGTGGGATTCATCGTGAAAAGAATATCCGCATCACATCTTCCATTGCATTTCACATTTTAGCGAGCCAGTATTCCTTTGCATAGCAGGGTTAGTTTAAAGTCATTTTGGACATAATGAAGGGTAAGGATTATCCATCTTGTTGAGCTATGGGTTGTTGTAAGCCGAGTAACGTGCGAAATCTGATGAAGAGCGGAGCTCCAAAGGGTTTAGTAAATCCATCGGCGATATTTTGGGTACCGGAAGCATGATGTAGACGTATACGACTGTACGTAGTCACGAACACGGAACCAGCGTGTGCTGATAGCTTTGGCCTTAGTCGCACTGTCGGGGTTGTTGGAAGATGAATAGCAGAGGCAGAATCTCCCAGTATAGGGCTGTTACGTATGAACGACATGTCCGATGGGAGGGGATTTTCGTGAGCATCATAGTCTAGTAGCAAGTCTTTCCCTGAAGATTAGCGGAGATAGAAGTGAGGATTTATAGCGAATGCCATTTCTGTTAACAATTTGCGTAACCAGACCACATCATCGGCACACATATTAAGGGCGATAAGCTCACTCTCATGCGTAGGAGTAGCTGTAATAGGCTGCAACTTAGACTTCCAAGTAATGAGAGAACCAAACAAAAAGATAGCGTAACCGGTTGTAGATTTGCGGTCTTGTTCATAAGAGGGTGCATTATCGGCATCTACGAACGCGACCAGTGGATCAAAATTACCGGAATTAACTTGTTCTTTAGTGTAATCCAACATGGTGGCCATGTCAGTACGATTACCGATAAGAAGTCGAAGATGGTCCATTAGAGCGGAAGAACCAGAGTAGTACCAGAGGCGAAGATTACGATTTTCGGGCTTGCGAAAGTAGCGGAGCGTCCCTGTTAGTACTTGAACATGTAGAAATGCTGGATTATGCATTCCTCGAGAACAACGAGTAAGACTTTGTGATAAATCGGGGCGACAGGCCAATTGGACAAACGTGAGCTTGCCGAGTAGAGTAGAGAAGGTATGAAGGATGAACTTGTCCATATCAGAAGATGGCTCTCCAGTTTTATACGTGGCTGATGGTGACATCGGTGTGGAAGTGGGACGTAACTGCATTAAAATGGGGTACTCTTCGAACAATGCATCAAGTTTAGCCTGACAGTCCAGTGATATAGAACCATCAGTTGTACGCGTTATGCGCATGCCTAGGAGAGTATGGACTTCCTCGAAGGTGTCGACTGAGTACTCCTTTTTCAGGGCTTGCTGGAACTCACGACGTAGAGTTTCCGAAGTGCAAGTAATGACGACGTCGTCTACTGAGAGTGTGCAAATTAGAAATGTAGCGTCAGCTTGGACTTTAGCGTAAATGCATGTGTCTGTTCGAAATCGTGTATAGCCTAATGAATCAAAGAAGCCGTTTATGGTTTGATTCCAAAGGGCAGGGCTCTGACGCAATCCATAGAGAGATTTAAGTAGCTTTGGGAGACGACGGCCTTGGTATTTAGTATCTTCGGGATCGAGAACGTAAATGCCTTATGGCAGTTTGACATAGACATGAGAATCGATGGGAGCTTGAACAAAAGCGTTAGGGACGTCGACATGGTAGACTGGAAGTCGCAGATGAGCTGCTAGCGCCAGAACACAACGGATGCCAGTAAGCTGTGCCATAGGGCTGAATGTGTTGAAAAAATCGGTGCCCTGAGAGGCTAAGAATCCTCGTAGGACCAGGCGCGTTTTATGTTTAATGTACGGACCAGCAGCGTTGGTTTTTATACGTAGGACGAGGCGGGTGTCAGTAGGCTTCGAGTTGACCATTGGCAGCGCTAGTTTAAAGCAACCAAACTTAACAATATCAAAAATCTCCTTGGAGATGGCAGCGACATAAGCTTTGCGATCAGCGTCGGAGAGACCTTTGAGGCAGTTCAACTTATATTCATCAATTTTGATATCTTTGGCTTGAATCTTGTATTCGTCCGAACCAACCGTGCTAGGGTCATGAGTCGTCGTCAGATGAGTGATTACGTAAGAAGCGACATTATCGCGCAGATGAGCGTGATCGGGATCTTCGATGAGTCGAACAACTAGTGGAGGAGCATCACGAAGGTGGGCCTCAATGTAATGTGATTGCACGGTGATATAGTCTTCGATGGCGGAGAGATGAGGCTCGGAGGCACCATAAGAAGCATCATTATGATCCAAAATGGAATGGGGCGTGAACAAAGCATAAACATATTGAGCGGGAGGAACTTGAAAGGCGCGAGCATGTTCAGAAATTAAATGAACGAGAGCTTGAGGGAGGTGAAAGTCTGTAAGGTTGATGTCGTCGCCGAAGTGAGCATGAGGATCAGGCGATGGGTGGCTATGGCTCCTATGACACATAACTGAAGAGGACTGTGAGATCGCTTGGTGCACATGGTGATGAAGGGATGGTGTGAATTTCCCCTCTGGAGGTATGGCCGTCCAGTGGATGCCATGAGCAAGATGAAGGGAGTGGCGGGTGGGGTCGCAGAAGGTTATTTACTGCTTGGAGAGGTCATGCTTGAAGTCGGCAAGCGCACCACCGGCGTGTTTATAAGCGGCAACAGTAGGCGAGGCAAAACGAGTAAGAACATCCTTGAGATTGTTTTTGCGACGAGGCCGAGGGTGATGAGGACCACGGGTGAGACGTAGGACATCCTGGGAATAGAGAGACCGATAAGATGGCAAAAATGGCAACGAATTGGAAGACACGTCAGATGTAGGTGTGGCGGAAGCGGCGGGTGCAGAAGCAGCTGAAGCACATGCGGGAGCGGGAGAGGGTGCATTGAAATGAGAAGAAGAAGTCCCCGTCTCATGGTCAGTGTCGGTAGGCATAGCATTCCCCATCTGCGCCGCATCATTGGGGGTGCTGTAAACAGAGAAGGGAATGTCGGGTGAAGGTGCGGGAGGTGGATGCTGTTCATAATCAGGAGGGGATTTCGAAATAAGATGAGGAAAAGTCAGTTTAGAAGAAACACGGACTTGCCCGTTTTCAGGATTAAGGACAACATCGGCTAAATGATTAACATGAGGTGTTATTAAAGGGTTTATAACGTTAGCACCACATAAGTAGATGTAGGGACGACATCGGGGTTCATATTTATGAAATTCGTTAGGTTCCAAATGCAGATAACAAACAGAACCAAAAGGTTCGAGGTAGTCCTGTTGGGGAACATTACATTGGTCTAACAAAACTTGTTGGGGGCTTAGGACTTTATTGTAAATACGTTCGAGGGAGACGTTAGGGAGGAGATTATACGATTGGATAGCACGTATAACAGCCCACGGGTAGTGTGGTGCCGGATCTGTTAGGGGGTGACCTTTATAGGATACATTAAGCATATGCCGGAGTCGTGTAGACGCGGCAGTGGCTATGTGACCAACAGCGGCTTCTACTTCATGATTAAAGACATGCAAGTAAGGGGGGAACGCGGACATGTTAATACCATGTTCCACACGAAAGGGGGTTGTAACATGCTGAGATAAATAGGGTTTAAAGGAATCACAATAGATTTGTTTGAGTTGTACATGAACATAAGTAGAGCAAAAATTGCGGACAAACTCAAGGGCGTTACAAAATTCGCTGGAGTTAGTGCTACGACAAAAGTACACTAACAGAAATTTAGAAATGAGACACTTGAAAACAATGATATGTCGAAAGGATCCCCATTCCGAGAGCACAGATACGTAACCACCGTCACATGCCCAGGCTTCACCAGGTTGAAAAATTTTTCGAATGATGGTTGCTTGGTAAGGTGATGTGGATGAGGAAAGCGTTTTTTATGAATCGTACAATCCACACAGAACTTACGGTAGGGTACGTCAGATGGGTGGTGTCCAGGACTGGCAATAACCTGAACAGCTTTTATAGCTTGAGAATCACTAGAATGGTGGATGTTGTGAAAATTGGTGGCTCGTTGTTGCGCATCTCGAAATGCAAGGGTGCCTCTGGCATAGACTTTCTTATCGAAGGGTGCATGCTTTTCATGGAGCTGTCTTGGCGTTATAAGAGGAATGTGTTTTTCTTTAGTAGGAGATGATGTATCTGCGGATGAGGTGTTAGAGAGGAAGACATGAGCTACTGAATCGAGATGAAAAGATGGAAGTTCGTGGTTAGAGGCAGGATTATCACAACATGAAAGTTTTTTATTGGAGATGTAGAACATTGTAATGGAACTCTGGTGTAATAATAAGGATGTATCTGTTGGGAATATATTTGTGAAGAAAGTTGACCTATAGTTTTTGGTTAGAGAGGCATGATCAGGGTCAAACGATGGTGATAGCGTTAATTTACGCAAGTCATAGACAAGCTGACACAAATGTTTATAAATTATATGATATGTTCCAGCTGGAATAGCATTCGCGATTATATCACAACATAGGTCCGGGGACAAAGACAGAAGAAAATTGATTTGGTACGCTGTGAAGTTATTGGCGCGTGCCAATTCGCGAGTTGAGTAGTGTCGGATGCGATCGAGTCGTGGATCGTACACGAGCATATTAGCAAATCCACGAATGGTAGGAGTAGGAGTGTATATAGAATGAACTTTGGCACCCATCTTCCTATCGCTTGATGTAATAAAGCCCAGATATCTGCTTTGGGACAGATGCATGTCACTTAAAGCAAACATTTTATCGATAAATTCGAGACGATTTTCCTGAGGGTAGAAGACAAAAGAATCGTGAAATACAGGAGAAGTATAGGTGACCAGTGCTTGTACTAAACGACGCGTGTCTTGATTTTCATTATTATTATGGTATGCTTGGCAAAGCCAAAGAAAACCAGTAACAGGTTCGAGAGAAGCAGTCTTATCGATTCCGGCATCATGCGCTAGGAAGGTATAGGTTTCACCAAAAGCATTTATATGTGCCTGGTATTTAGAAGAGGAGTTAGAAGCTGTTATGTCTCCGCCTGTATGTCTTCCACCGGTGATGTAAATGATGGAGGAAGTAGAGGATTTATTTAAGAATAACCTGTGAGATGGTTGGTTAGATTCGATAGTTGTAATACGAAAGGACACAGGTAATGTGATAGATTTAGGGAATAAACGTCCCATAATATTACAGAGGAGCACAAAAGCTTTGAGTTCAATAGGAGATCTCATGCAAGCAAGTGGCTTTCTTGAATTAGTCAAGAATCCCAGGCGAAAGTTAGAAGTGCCCTCCATTTCATCTTGACTGGGATGTTCGACTGTTTTGTTAGAGTGCAGACGAAGGAACAGCATAGATAAGGTTTCAAGCTCAGTCACAGTTAAGCGCACGGATCCTGTGGTGTCATTTCCATGAAAAGAACGAGCGGCTTTAAGAGCTCAAGTACACTTATAGCACTTGGAAACAAGGAATCATCCATATCACGCTCGAAGGTGGAAATGGATCTCCCATTGATTATGTTGCGATTTGTGCATGGTGATGTCAATTCCACGATATCGGTGTAATATCGAGCACGTTCAACGTCCGATGCTCGATGGAAATATGTCAGAAACTTAGGTAGGGATGGAAAAACTTCGATGGAATTACCAAAACGTCTTCGTAGCATGTGCGTGATATTGTCATCGCTCTCAACAAGAACTTTAACGTTGATGTTGATTTGCAAGTCATTAGAAGCGCAAGCCAAGAATACAGGAGTGGACATCCCAGAGCAAAGGTGAGTTACAGTAGGTGTTCGTGAGCTAGGAGACGAAGTTACTGTGTGAAGCAATCGTGTGGTAACCTTGCGTCATACGGGAGGTGAGAAATGCTTGCGTATGTAAGGCAGCTGCGAATGCATTGACTCCAGGATGGTTTTAAGCCATGGGACGTAAATTACGCGTTCCATGAGGGTGGAATATAGTTTGAGCATTTCGCGTTGTTCATTAAAAGCACATAGTCTGAACTGTAGTGAGCGAAGTTCCATTTTACGCGCTTTTGCTTGTTGTAGCGAATAAATTGGTAGAGTTGGCAACAGGTTACTGAGTCTAAACAAAGTAATCTTGACATTATCATCAATTTTACTCTGGATAGATGATTGTCCTTTAAATTCAACTCCATAAAGATGTATACCAAGTTTATCTTCTCCCCATTGAGTCATACTGATGATGTGCAGATCGGGATCGTTATGGTCGTTTTGCTTGGGTAGAAAAAGCGCAACGTCTAGCTTTACATATCCCACATTTGGATGCTTTGGGAGAGCGGGAATGACGGTCCTTATAATCATAGCATGTGTGATTCTCTGCGTATCCGTAGCAGTCTGGATAGCAGGTGATAAGGACTCGGGTAGCTTTACGATGTGGATAGGATCAGCATAACGTTTAAAGTTAATTACATGTTGAGAAGCACATGTGTCAGCATATCCTGGCGTAGTCATTAGCGGCAAATTGTACTCGTTGTACAGTTTAAGCATTGTTGCATAACAGGCATGTGTTGAGCTTTGACCAAACACGTACTGTGTCATGAAACTTTGCGTTTGTTCGGAAGGCACAACGACGAGTGTAAAACCAGTGTTTAATTTTGGTAGCAACACAGGGGATCTGTACCATCTTCATTATCTTCGTTGGGTAGATTACTGGGGAGCTCAGAGTGCGAGGAAGTTTCCCGAGCTTGACGACGAACGATAGCATTCTGAGCTTTAGCATTTATGTGCTGCAATAGCGGCTGAGGGATGTTATCGATTTCATCATCTTTAATGGACAGAAAAGTGTGGAACATTTTCTCTGTATCAGCAGTCCCCTCTGCTCCGCATCACTGGGGGACGCTTCAGGAGCAGATGTTTCAGTTTGATACTTTTCTTCTGAAACATGAGATTCCTTATCGGCTTCTAAGAGGTTCGATATGGTATTGGACATAGTATCAACTCGAGATAAGTAGAGATGAACTTGGGTGGCTTCGTCAGGATCTAAGGACTGTGTCGAAGCTTGAGAAGCGGTTGTCCAGAGGGTACTCAGTAAGCTTTTCATTTCCTCCTGTACCATTTTAGAGTCGGTAGAGGGGTTGGGATTCGCTTCCTGTAATTTACCAAACAGGTGGCGAAGACGATCAACTTGATAAGTAGCCCGGTCCATAAGAGACATATTAGAGCGTGCATTACGGTTAGAGGAAGGTGAGTAGACAGGACGATCGAAGCTGGTACCTTTGACGTTATAATTTGAAGGTGGACGATAGTACGACGTGTCACGAGGTAAAATTGTCGATGCTTTATCTGTTGCATTACGAAGCTTACGAGCGTTGAAGCCAGACTGTCCAGCTACAGTAGCTAACAACGAGTAAGCGTTGTTTAGAGAGTCGTGGGATTGATGAATAGTATCCATCAATAATACCTTAGGTGGCTTGGTAGCGGTAGTACCAGGGATGTAAGGGATCCAGGAAGCGGGTTTATCCAAGCGTCGGTTAGAGGAAAACTTTGTTTCATTGTATATCTTTAACAAGAATTCCAATAACGGACGAACGTCGTTAGGATCAACTAGCTTTAACAATTCAGGATCGTGAGTCGAGTTGTTCCCAGAGCGTGTCTCGTAGAGTTTACACCATTCCAATAAAGATTGAGAATAGCGCTCGTGATCCGAGGGATTAGCATATAGACGGTAGATCTCCTCGTGAGCTTTAAGTGATTATGGAGTTATTAAATTGGATTGATGCTTCATCATTATTTAATTGCTTTGCCTGAGATTGGAAAGCAAGGAGTTGTTCGACAAATACATGGGCATACCAATTAACATTTAAAGACATTCGATTAAACTGAGATTTAAGCTCAGTAACATCTGTACAAGACACTGTCTCATAGTAATGGTAAGCTAAAAGCATTACTGCACGTAGTTTATTGGGATGTGCAGTAGTGCATAATCTTCTTTAATTGAGGCCACATAGCGAGTGCTGGTTTGTCTTGTGATTCCAAGTTAAAAAATGTGTACAAGAAACCAGCATAAGTTTCGCAGTGTTTGATCCAGTCGGTATTAGAGACCTGTAAAGGACATGTTAGTTAGAGAAGAATCATACACAATTGATTTAGGGAATCGGGTATCTAATAAAGTGAGGACACGTTTAACATCCTCATTTAATTCGGGACTAACGAGATTATAGGACTCTTGGTAATAAAGTCGTTCGAGATTTTTACGGACATCGACTGATAGTTGATGGGAAGAGTTGACGTGCCAAGTCTTCAAATGTTCGGGTAGGGCATCTTCATTAACGCAGATGTAATTCGTTAATTTTCTCGGATATCCATCTTGAAAAGAAGGCATCTACTTCGTTATCAA